>BLKR01002987.1:0-166853 GCA_011170035.1 Teleogryllus occipitalis | reverse complement strand
GTTCAACACGGCAGTTTCCTTTTAACAAAGGTTATTTCAGAGGTTTTACTGTATTTACAGAATCACAGAAATATGAACCCATTTTTCTTTGGCGCTTTTGAGAATTTCACGTGGCATTCTGATCACTTCATTTGAGTTGTAGTAAGTGAAGTGTTTCAACGTACCATTGAGTTTCCGTATAAAAATCTTTATTTTATGAATTCTTTTCAATTTCCCAAGTTCTACTGCCCATGTACGCACAGATTGATTGATTGTTAGTGATTCCGGGCGCGTCAACTACTGGGTCATTAGTCCCGTAAGAGTAGTGCAGGCTTTTTCCTCAGGAGGTGGCGGTGATCTTCCCCCACTGGATGACGAGATCCGGCGCCGACCTACCGTCGACTAGCGGGGTTTTCTCCATCCTGATATCTCCCACCAGCAGGGCACCGCCCCAGCCGGGACATGCTCTAAGCCCTTGACCGGTCTCCCGGCATGTGGGGTAGTGTAAGTGTGTGTGTAAAGAAGGAGGGCAGAAAAAGAAAAGGTTGCGCGCGGTCCGTGGCCCGTTTGTTAGGGTACTGCTCCAGCATTCTCCGGGTGTTGATCGGAGAAACCACAGAAAACTAACGCTCACAGCAGCCGGCCGCTATAATTCTCCTCCAGACAGCGACTGAATTCGACCTAGCAGAAAAGCTAGAATGAAAATACTGGCGCCGTCGGGACTGGAACCTAGAACCTCCCGGTCAGAGACACTGCAGTGACATCAGTTGATGCACTGAGTCACCGCTCCCGGTGTGTATGCACAGAACTACCGAAGGTTTGCAAGAGAGGACGTAACATGGACTGAATAGAGATTGAGATACAGCCAATCACCAGGCCCAGAAAATGGGAAAGAGGACAGGACAGGGTCGGAATGATGGACAATCTCTGACGTTCTAGCGTATTGCTCTGACGTCTGCCTGGAGATAATGAGAGGAAACAATAAATGGCTCATTTTGCCACAATACATTTAACTGACGCAATACATGTTATTACTTAAAAAAATATAATTAAGTAAAGAGATAATGAGGTACATGTTCACGTACGCAAGAAAGCGCATTGCAGCCCCTTGCCATCCCCTCCCTCGAGCTCATCCCCGCTCTGCCCCGCCTCTTCACTTCGCCGACGCGCCCGCAATTAACGTTCCGCAGAGATGAGTAGGGTGAATTTTCCGAACGGTTGCACTGCGTGTAGTTGACTCATACTTTCCAGAACTCTGGAAGCAGGGGTGGTGAGGGGCGGGTGGGGGGAAGAGGAGAAGTGGGAGAGGAGGGGAAGGAGGTTGGGAAGGGGGGGAGTTTGAGAGAGTGGGGCGGGCATGGGAAAAGCGGGCATGCACGAGACGCGGCAGTGCGTTCGCCCACCGTCCGCCCACCGTCCGCCCACCGTCCGCCCACCGTCCGCCCACCGTCCGCCCACCGTCCGCCCACCGTCCGCCCACCGTCCGCCCACCGTCCGCCCACCGTCCGCCCACCGTCCGCCCACCGTCCGCCCACCTTTCCTTTCGTTGGCGAAGCGGCGAGTAAGGGCATATCGGGAACTGACGGCCGCATGAGGATTACACGATTACTAAGAGCCGCATAGTGGAACCTAAGAGGAGAGTTCTTAAGTGACTGATCCTTCTTCACAAACAGACCTTATTATCAAGTGAGCGGGCAATGAGGGACCACCAGGGACCGTATTTCCATGCATATGCTTATATTTCACCTGTAGTCAGAAAGCTCACGGCGTCATTTAATTTTTCGGTATCCCACAAAATATGGGATTCTCATTTCAGAATGTGTTAGAGGAAACAATTTACTAGTTATAGTACTAGTAATAGTACCGATACCGAGGGAAAACATTCATTTTCTCTGATTTGGTGGCCGGCGGTACGAATGACACCGAGTGACTCCAGACACGGGTGGGGGAACTACAGTGCTTGGCAGCCACATGCAGGGACACAAGTATTCCAAGGATCAGGTTTCTAGTAACATGTTAAGATATTGTAATTAGGGTTAACGTTGCTGAATTTGTACCAAAATAGGGGTAACTAAAGAAGTAAAGTCATGTATAGAGAATCTTTGTAATAAAGTGTTTTTTTCTTTGTGTTACGTGTGTTTTCCATGTTTTGTGCAAATCCCCGAGCCCATGCACGAGGAAGAACACCTGTCTCCTTTTAAAATTAATTTTGTTGTAGTGCATCAGAATCTGGTTCTTCACAAAATGAATATAGGGACAATATTTACCCGCTTTTCTATATCGGGGCTGCACAATACGAATTATCGAAAAATCGCCAAATTTTGCTAAAACATTATAACACATTATCTTCATTACGTAAGTAGTACCTACTAAGGCGAGAGTGTAAAAATTGTAAACGACCGCTACACAAGAGTTTGTAATTTTTTCTCCAGAGCTTCCAAAAAAATGTCACAAAAAGAGCCTCCAAACGAAAACAATTTCAAAAAACCAACTCGGAATTGTCGTATTTAGCAAATTCAATTTCCATGAGTTGCCCCAAACTCACACAGCGAAACCGAATTGCGTGTTGCGAAGACCACCGAAGTGTTCTGCCTTTCTTTGGAGGAGAAGTAAAGCCGACTGTCCCATATTGTAGATTTACTGAATATAGACGTTCCTCAAGCCTTAAAAGTAGCCTCTGCGGAAAATTCCAAACGCATGATTCGTCACCCGAGTGATACCCCCTTTCTCTGCCAGACGGTGAAAAGAACGTAGCAGAATTTGCAAGGTCAGGCAGAAGAGCAAACCTGATTGCCTGAGTCTCCACACAAAAAAATAAGTCTGAATTGAATAAGATATATTATGCACAAAAAATAAGTTTCTACCAATATAATATCCGAGACGCAGGAGATTAGGCAATAGATAATACGAATAATAATGGAGAAATGGGATAAGAAATACAAAATAGAAGATTCTCGAGAATATCTATAAGGAACCCGTTTGGTTCCCGCACGCAAGAGATGATGGCATTACGTAAGCCTTATCATCGTTTCTGGAATCCATCAATGATTCAATAAATTGGACCTTGTGAAGGTGTAATTTGAATGATAAAAGGAGCAATAGTGGAATGAGAAACAAAACGGGTGATTCCCGACAAAATTTGCTACAAATCCGCCTTATTCCCAACGAGATTATGCCTGTGCATGTAATTTATCGTCACTCCTGGAATGAATCAACGATTCGATATATATGTGATAAAGAACGTGTAATGTGAATGATTTTTATTTTAGGGACAGTAAATTAAATGCATTCATATCATCTTCACGATCGCAAACAGATTATTAACTATCTAATGATACTGCCTAATGGTCCATATAGCTTTGTGTTTGCAATGTATATTACACAACAAGTATTAAATAAAAAAGAAAATTGATACTTTTCGTAATCACATGCCCTCTATTCACTCTACCTGTCGAAAATCTCTTGACGTCACCGTGACAAGCCGATACCTTCGATGGCCGTCTGCTCAACTATTGCTTAATTACAGTGATAGGCAGTGTTTATTTTTTCCCTTTGAGACATTGAGATATCTATAAAATATTTAGAAAATTTGCTACTATGGACTTGTTTTAACATATTTTTGTACACAGGTCGCTTTTCAATTAGTAAGGTCATAGAGCAATCACTGTAAGTATCTTTTAGGATAATGGTAACGGGCGGGATTCGAACCCGTGACCCTCCACGCACGAGGCAGCTACGGCTCATCAGCCTTAGCGACCGCGACTATCCAGATCGGCTAACGAAATTTGTTATCATGGATTGATTGATTGATTTTTTCGTGTTTCCGGGAGCGTCAACTGCATTGGTAATTAGTCCCGTGAGTGTAGTGCATGTTTTTTTCGCGGGAGATGGCGGTGATCTTCCCCCGTTGGATGGCGAGATCCGGCGCCGACCTACCGTCGGCTAGTGGGGTTTCTCCCTAACCAGGACTCTCCCACCAGCGGGGCACCACCCCAGCCGGGGCAAGCTCTATGCTCCCGACCGATCTCCCGGAATATGTGGTAGTGTAGTGCATGTTAGTGTAAATGTGCGTGTAAGGGGAGAGGATAGGACAAGGAAGAGGAAGGACAGATCGCGCGCGGTCCGTGACCCGTTTGGTAGGGTACTGCTCCGGCATTCGCCTGGTGTTGATCGGAGAAACCACGAAAAACTACCAATCAGAGCATCCGGCCGCCAGAATTCTCCTCCAGACAGCGATTGAATTCGACCTAGCTGAAAAGCTAGTGTCGAAAATCCTATAGAAATATAGAACATAATATAGAACATATAGAAATGTGGATGTAGAGAAAAATGATGATGTGGGACGAAAAAATAAGTAATGGAATAGTACTCAGAAGAATGGACGGAATGGAAATTGATTGCAGAAATTGTTGACAAATCATCCAGCTTGACATAACTCATTGCAGCACTGATAAGGAGTCTGACAATATCACACCTCTGAAGGAAGCGCACAACGTTTCATGGAAGGTGAAAATATCTACCGAACACCCAGGAACTCGTGATGATACAATAAAAGTAATTTTAAAATTGCAAATTAAAAACAAATATTTACATGAGATATTTAAACTTGTAAAAAAACGCTGTTCAATAGTGTGATAAATAATTGATAGGTTATTCACGAAACAATGAGAATTGTTCAGGAAGGCAAGTGTGAAGTGAAACAAATAAACGATTAATTAACAGAGAAATTAAGAATGATCCCAAATATTATTGCTGTGAAATTGGTAGAGGAACTAAGAAAATGTGATACTGAAATATCACCTCGTACAGTCAGCAATATTGGAAAGAAAAATGCAGTATCAAGGACTAGTTGTCCGAAACATGTTCTGAGTGAGTAAACCAAATCTTTAAAGGAAGCCATTAAATTTTGAAAAGAATTTCGAAAGAAATGATCTCTAACTTGAATTCAAATATATTTTCAGACGAAAGTAAATTTTTGTCTTCGACGGTTGGCGCATATTATGCCGTGTACGTATAATCGATACTGTGATGGAACAAGATGTATATTAATATCTTAAAGGAAAATATCCATTTTAATGCAATATACATGGGTCTGGGAAGTAACTTTGCATTTCATTAGACAATGATCCTATACACAAAGCTTTTAATAATTCATTGTGGCTTCTCTATGCTGCCTAAAATCCAACTCGTACACCTCTTCAATTGCCTAACATTTAATTTAAAGAGCATCTGTGGCCTGTTTTTTTCTGGGGGGTGGGTAGCAGTTACAGTTTGTTCAATGAACAACGACTTAATCATGCTATTCTAAGACAATGCAATTGAATTGAGTCCCTGACTACTGCAGAGTTGTTGAAATCCATACCGCAAAGACTGAAGTCAATAATCAATGTACAGGGAGCCCCATACGATATTAAATTATGCAATTCTTTTGTTAAACATGAGTGCACAATAACTTTTTGTTCGTATAAAATGATATTTTCTATCATTAGTTCATATCAGTGGATCGGTAGTTTTGTTCATATAGTGGGTCGGTATTACTTTGAGAATTTGTAATTTGAGGGAATAAAAAGTACGAGTTTTCAGAAATCTTAATTCTGATATATTTATATTTCTTGTACACTCCATTCATTGATGTTTTTTTGACACAGTTTGCTAGGCGTACGGTCGCTTTGGCACTAACACTATAGTGTTGTATAAAGATTGATTGATTGATTTTTTTCGTGTTTCCGGGCGCGTCAACTACTTTGGTCATTAGTCCCGTTAGTGTAGTGCGTGTTTTTTCTCGGGAGATGGCGGTGATCTTCCCCCGCTGGATGGCGAGATCCGGCGCCGACCTACCGTCGGCTAGTGGGGCTTCCCCCAACCAGGACTCTCCCACCAGCGGGGCACCGCCCCAGTCGGGACAAGCTCTAACTTCCCGACCGGTCACCCGGAATATGTGGTAGTGTAGTGCATGTTAGTGTGAGTGTGTGTGTAAGGGGAGAGGATAGGACAAGGAAGAGGAAGGACAGATCGCGCGCGGTCTGTGGCCCGTTTGGTACGGTACTACTGCTCCGGCATTCGCCTGGTGTTGATCGGAGAAACCACGGAAAACTACCGATCAGAGCAGCCGGTCGCTAGAATTCTCCTCCAGACAGCAGCTCAATTCGACCTAGCCGAAAAACTAGTGCCGAAAATCCTGCCGCCGTCAGGACTCGAACCTAGGACCTCCCGGTCAGAGGCGCTGCAGAGACATCAGTTGATGCACTGAGCTACCGCTACCGGTTTGTATAAAGAGCTTTGCTCCAGATAGCCGTACACCACATCGAGTTCATTCTGATAACTAGAAAGTTAAGGTTTAAATCCAATATTTCTCGTCACAGAGTTCAAAATTGTCTCCGTAGTATAGCATCATTTGATACATCAGCTCAACACTCGCACAAAACGTAATATTTGCGGTGGTGTGTTAGTACGATTACCTTATTTTGTGGAAAATGTGCCAACGGACTAACTAGAGCGGAGCCCTTCGTAAGGTTCGTACCGTTGGAACACGGCACCGCTGGGAAACGGGGCGGGGAGGGACACGGACGGCGAGGTGGACTGGGACGCCGAACAAACTCCGCCCGCAGGCTGGGCCCCGCCCCCCGCGTCTGACGTCATCAATTGTCCGAGCTGGGCCCAGAGCAGCGCCGTCCCGGCCTTCGGTGGAGGACAGAGGCTCCGTCCCCTCGTCCAGGGGTTGCCCGGCGCGCTCCGCCCGTCCCCACCGCCCGCCCCCGCCCTTCCAGCCTCGCGTCCCCGCGCTCCGCCCGACGCCGGCCTCCTTGACCCGGTCGCGCCCTCTGTCCCCTCCCCCTCGCCCTCCCCCGCTCTTCTTCATTCCGCATCTCCTCGTCGGAACTCCGCCCTCTCCTCTTATTCCCACGTTTCCATTATTTTCGTCGCGTTGTAACAAAGGTCGAAGAGACGATGGCCTCGTCCGAACGATAATTTACGAGCAACCGCGCCATTTAGAGCAAATGAAATGAAAGAATTAAACGGATTTTCTTCGTATGGAGAGATGAAAGATTCTCTCAGCCTTTACATGCTTTTTCTTCGGTTTTTTCTTCTTAAACTTCTCCTGCTTCTGCATCTTCCGCTTCGGCTTCTCCCTTTTTCTGATTCTTCTGCTTGCATTGATTCAACTCTCCGTGTGATTTGTTCTTATATCTGAGTACTCACGCAAGTTCTTTTCTAGATCATGGAGCATAGAGCACTGTATTTTCGTGTTTTGTTTTTAACTTCGGGAAAATATTCAGGAATATTGCCATGATTTCTCTTCCATTTTTTCGAGGATAGCTAATTATAAATTACAAGTCTTTGACACTGAATTTTATCTAATTTTAATTTTAATGGAGTAGGTGTGTATAAAAGGCAATAGAATTAGAAATGCATTTTTTTAGGTACTGGTACTTTTAAGGTAAATAGCGTTATAAATTTGTAACTGGCTTTAAGGAAAAAGAGAATGGTCGACTGCTCTGATAGGTATTTTCCGTGGTTTATTTTATCAATTCCGGATGAATGACGGAGCAAAAACTTAGTCAACAGGCCGCAGACCGCTCGCGACTTTTCCTTCCCCATCCACGCCCCCTCCTCTCCTCTTACACATACCCACATTTACATGCACTTCACTCTTTCCCATGTCAGTACAGTCGGGAGCTGAGAGCTTGTACTCGGAGCTGGTGGCGCGGTGTCCTGTTGGCGTCGTCATGTATGTAACGACGCCGGGATCTTAGCATACAGTGTGGGAGGGAGGATTCACCTCCCGGGATAAAACATTCAACACAGTAACGGGACTAATGACCATAAAAACTGACGAGCATAAGAAGACAAAATCGTCTATCATTTTAAATGAATGTTTTGCTTCATCTATCCCCTTCAATTTGATGCATAAATAATAACAATAACACTACTGCAAATGAGCGTATGCTCGGTAGCAGTTTATAAAAAAGAACTAACAAAAATTAAAATTAAAAGATGTATACAGAATACAATATACAAAATACTCGTATGACAACTGAACGTACATGACTTTAAGTGACAATTAGAGAAAGAATACGAGCAAACGTGTTTAAAAGTTTTTATTAGATTTGTTTCATTTTTATGATTGCTGATAATTAAGATTTAGTTTATATTTTTAGTACTATTACCATTTTCTAATTCACGCAATTTTAAACGAGGTTTCGAAAATAATAACAGATGCTAGTTGCTCTTTATATTTTCATTCATGAGAATGATGTGAAATTCTAAAAGAAAAGCAAATTTACAATTACAATAATAAAGATAATATATTATTAAACATTTTGAAGCTTTATAGTGTAAGGAAAAATATCAAATTCATTAATATGCTTAGTGGCTAATTGTATCTTAATCGTATTTGTACAAATCAGTCGCCGTCGGTAAATTTGGGTGCCCAGTCGATCCACTCGACCCATTGTTCATCATTGTCCTCTTTCAAAATGAAATCAAGCCCCCGTTCCTCGGGGTCGACGTCGACCCTGAGGAGAATCCTCGCTATAAACGGTTTCAATCATCCTACGTCGCGGTGTGGGCTGTGTCTTTAGTCGGCATCACAAATTTTAACCACTTTCGCCTCGAACTTTATGCCTCAAGGCCCTCGCGCTGAAATGATGGAAATACGCGTGGAAAAAATACATCTTTATTGTTAGAACAGCAACGGTTTTAGTCTTTTGTGTCTTTCTTCTTTAACAGAGGACACGAATAATATATCCGAGTGTCACATATCCGTTTATTTTTTAAATTAAAAAACACCATAAATGGCAGTCGGGGAAAGTAGCTTCTAGATCATGTCCAATGTCTAATCAGCTAATGTTGAGTCTATCTTTTAATATAGGTTGTTTTTATTTCAATATCTTAATTCTTTTAATATCTTTTAATGAAATTTAATACTGGTTAGGTTACTCCATATCAAAAAACTGATTCAAAAGGGGGGAAAATTGAAAAACAATTGCAGTAGAACTAAGGAAGCGCTACTACAAATAGAATTCACAATTAACATTCCAAAGAGAAGAAATAAAGTAATATTTGAAAGTTTTCAAAGTTGAAAGTTATTGCATACAAGATTTGGTATTTTTTGTTTCATCGCTCTCCCCGTTCTAATATGGAAGAGCTGCTACTTCTATTTCTCTCGTAAATTTCTAAGTTATTTCCATGTTCGGATCACGTTCCACCAGAGCTTGTGTAAGTTTTAGAACGCCGTTAACAATTTTGACATTGAAGTTGCTCCAGGACGCGTTTCGCTTCATTACGTTCTAGGACGTTTTCTTCGCTGATTATTTCCTGAAGCTTCTCTTCAGTGAGATCATTATAACGAGAGTTGCACTGATCCTAAATGGCTTTTCTGATCATTTGGTCAAAATCCTTACCTCCACTTCGACGCAACTGAATTGAATTATTTCACAATTCTGTTATTCTATGAATATGAATTGACATTACAACTTTGATAATTTTGCAGAACGTGATACTCTGAACTGCGGTGTCAGCAGAGTTCGGTTCCGAGATAACGCTGACAAAGGAAATTAAATGTGCTCGCTTTCCAAAAAAAGTAGAACGACCAAAAGACGCACTCGCAAATGTTATAATCGGTAGCATTTCTCTAATCGCGAACACTCGGAACTCGCGAAGAGTGAATTCTCGGATGTCGAGGGATTACTGCATCCACACAATATGCTCTGATGACGTCTCTGCTCAAATAAGAAGCAGGAACAAGTCTTGGTAAACTACCACCAGTGTCGTTTCAACTTCACCGCTCTTGCGGAAGGAACCATTACGTACAATCCGGCGCATCACAGTTTTCCTAGAGGGCTCATCTTCATTTTCGGCAATCTTGGCTACCAACTTGACTTCAGCAATTTAAAATCTTCATTTTGTTGCAAAATGTTGCAAGTCACAAAGGCGACTCAATAGTAGAATACAAACAATTTAATTAAACAATAAAAAATTATCAATAATTTCACTGTATATAACCTCCAGTTGCAATAAATACAACTTCACAAATTCGATTACATCAATGTACGTTTATTTGTGCTGTTTTTTGTAAAGTGAATTTTTATAAAATAGTTTTAGATCTGAAGTACTAAATCGTACAAATCTACCAAAAACACATTTCAGAACCCATGTCTTTTACAGCACTTGGAGGAACATCCTTTGCACTCTTTGAATATGTTTAGTAATAATTTGTTTGTGCTTATACTTTGGTACTACTCAGTATTTTCCACCAGTTCAGGCTCTTACATTCCATACTCGAACAGCGCTGTGGTTTACGCAGCGCACGCGGTTTACAAGCGCTGTGGTTTACGCAGAAGTACTGTTCTGGGTAGAGTGAAGAGGCTATAATGTACCTAAGTGAACAGTGGTCGACGAAAGGAAATTCGTAGAATTTCCTAGTCCGTACGCAAGAAAGCTTTTACCTTCATTACGCTATCTCCATTACGCCGTCAAACAGCTCAGACCAAATACGCACAAGCCCCCGTCGCGGGCCCCGCGTGACAGGCGCCGTCCAGTTGATTTTGTTGCAGGAAAGTCTGGACTACTGCGTGATTCTCGTTAACTTCCTGAAATATTCGTAGAAGTAAATGTATTCCCTGCAATATTGCATCTCTAGTGTTCATTATATCATTGTGTTTCTTGTTTTTTATACAATTTTTACAATCATTTATAGTAGTATTTCTCTTAAGAACGATTCCCTTTAAAATTTATAGACAGCAGGCAATTCTTTTCCAAGTATTTTATTTCATAACAGTAAATAATAATTAAAATTAATTAATAATAATTAAAGTTAATTAATAATAATTCATCATACAAATCATCTTAAGTCCTAAATGTTTAACTTAGGAACAAAAGTAAGATTTAATTTGAATTCTTATGAAGTAAAATAATTGGAATAAAATTGCCTGCTGTCTATAAATTTAAAACGTTTCTTTTTCTTCTTTTTACATCATCTTGTTTTTTTATAGATTGGTTGGTTATTAGTGATTCCGGGCGTATCAACAGCTTAGGTCATTAGTACCGCCGGCTAGCCGGGTTTCCTCCGAACCAGCGGGGCATCGCCGCAGCCGGGACAAGCTCTAAGCGCCCCACAGGTCTTCCGGAATATGTGGTAGTGAAGTGTATGTTAGTGTAAGTGTGTATGTGTGGGTGTGCAAGGGGAGAGGATAGCACAAGGAAGAGGAAGGAAAGGTCAGTGGCCCGTTTCGAAGGGTATTGCTCCGGCATACGCCTGGTGTTGATTGGAGAAAACACGGATAACTACCGATCATAGCAGCCGGCCGCTAGGATTCTCCTCCAGACAACGACTGAATTCGACCTAGCTGGAAAGCTGGTGTCGAAAATTCTGCCGCCGTCAGGACTCGAACATAGCACCTCCCGGTCAGAGGCGCTACTGTGACACCAGTTGATGCTTTGAGCTACCCCTCCCGGTTTCAAGAATTGGCCAAACCAAACTTACACATTAATATTTAATAACAAAGTAAATCAAGTATATTGTGATTTCTTGTAAGTCTGTTCTCTCTATATTCCAAAATATTATTGTTCTGGCCCATTTTTAAATATATTCGTAAAAAATATGCATTACTTCAAACTCTCCCTGAAACACTCTACAATAATATTGAAATTGAAAAAATTTTATATTGTTCAGTACAGAAATGAACGTTATCAAATTCTTATTTTTTAACAATTTATTGTTATTGTCCAAAATTAACCCCCTGGTGGGAACATTATTTTTCCCCTCAGTGGGATTATCTACCTCAGAAGCAGACATTACCAAAACACATCAATAACTATCTTTTCACGGAGTTCAGAAACGTTCTTGATTCTTTCTCCATTTTCTCCTAAAACAATGTATTCAAACATTTCATGGTGAATTTTACTAACTTTGACAAAAAATAATTTCCTTATCTTTTGGCATAATCAGTTAGACTATCGATGGATAACCAAAGTCAACATCTTTTAAGTAATTAACATGCAAATCCATAAAACTCTTGAGAGAAAATTATTTCAATAGTATTTACAAAGCAATCGAATATATAAATCTGCTTGTGAAACAGGCAGCTTTTAAATCATGCATCTGAAGGAACATCTGCTCGGAAAATAGATATCAAAATCTACAACTGTGGGAGAGCTTGCCTACGAGGAATCGCTAATTTGAGAAAATAATAGTTCGTGTAAAAAGTTCCTCTCTCCTTAAGATTATAAGCGTACTGAAACGCTCAAGGAGTCTGAAGACGCTTGTCGTACTCATAGCGCTCCCCGTGATAACAATTGAAACTGTGTCTGCCGGTCAGGCAGATGTTCCCACTCGAGGGTTAACAAATGGGGTTAATGAAATTATTTATTTGAAATATTTTCGTACGCTCTTGTTGTTTGTATTCTGTTGCTATTGATTTTGGTGATATTGATTTCATTTGGCCTATTACATAAACCAAAATAAAATTAAAACATTTTTCTCAATGATTTTCCTGTTTCAACACACAGCACGCAACTTTCTCTAACATAATACTTTCCTGTAAAATGTATAAAAATAGGTAATGACGGGACATGCTAGGTAAGAATTTTCTTCTAATTGCCATTTATGCAATTTAACACAGTAAACAATGCTGGTTTGTCTCTCTAGCTCAGCGTGCATCATGTTCTAATACACTTTGTTTTTATTGATATTTGCCAGTGGTTGACACAATGTACACCAGAAAAGTATTGAAAAGATAACAATTGTTTGGAAATCAAAATTGGATCGGTGATTCTAAAAGGGAAATAAGTATTTTTTCATAAAAAGCGTTGAAATATACATTGTTATTCTTCAAGCTATAGACCAATGTAAAAATGAAACTTGTCCAGCTTAAAGTATAAGTTCCATTGCCAACTAAAAACACCAATGTCTGAAAACAAGAAAGAAGTTCAGATCTGGTTTCTGATCCTTACACAGAGGAGCTTGTATTATGAGCTAGGAAACGCCTAAATGCTTCGTGACAACAATAACAGTCTGAGGATACTATTGACTTCAATACCTGGTGGTCGAACTGTTTTAAGAAACGAAGTCTCTTGCTCTTCTGGCAATCCTCAACGTGAGCCTGGTGTGACTCTTTACAAGTAAAGCAGCTAACGTATGATTGAGAATATTTTGGTTATCTCGAGCACGTGAGTACACATATTGATGGGCTCATCAAGTACTCATTCATGTTGGCAAAGGGGAAAGCACAACCAGATTTGCCTTTCAAGAAAGTTTATGTCTCAGCTTTCTTCTAAGCAACGGAAAGAAAATAACCGATGTTCAAAAAATAAATAAATACATCCCACATGAATATCTCCATTTCTACCAGAGAATTTTGTCATAGCTACAGACCCAAGTGGAAATCGATGATTAGATGCTGAACCTTTTCGGGCTCACTGCATCACTGGAGATACAATATGTTTGCTTTTCGGTTGCGTCATTTTGCTTTATGATAGAACTTTGAGTCATTACGTATATACAATGGAACAGTCGGCATTCGATTCCCGACAACAAATATCACGGAATGTACTTGTAGGTGAAAATTCCGCAAAATGTATGTGACAGTGCGCGCGTTTTTGGCGCTTTTGAAGTTACATGTTGCGTTATGTTGTCGTCGTTTTGTGCGTGATAACGATTTCTCTTTTGCGAACGTTTGAGAGTTAGGAAACAATATAGTATCAGATGGTATATGAATTCTTGAACCAAAATTTGGTGAATCAGTACAAGTACATTACACATGAGTTATACTTTAGTGTATCTTCTAAGATATATCGAGCATAGACAGAACGTACAAAAGTATTGTGAGTGGTCGTGTTTCTGAACTTCTGTACTTGCCAGATGGCTTCTCATCTGACATTCATGGTGATCTCTCTTATTTTGATGAAACATATGTTCCACCTTAACAAGAATTAGAAGACAGTGATTCTGATTCGGACGATGATTATCAAGGACGAATGCTCAAGTTTGAAATAAACGTGATATGCAATGAAACAATTCGCTAGATAGTTTCCTATGATTGGCAATATTTATTATTACTGATATTAGTACCTTAATTATTTTTATCGTTATTAGTATTACGTTACACCGGCACATGTTCATAAAAATTAAGTGAAGAAACAAACATACATCGCTTAATACAATGTACTTGCCAACAATCACAAAGCCAAAAAAGAGACTCCAAAAGAGCTCCTTTGTTTGGAAGAAACCATCAATTGACACCAAGAACATATTTCGTTGCAAATCTTCCTTGCCTTTAACACCGGAGGACATAAGCAGGCCTTTGGATTGTTTGTTAGTTTCTTCTGTTTAGACAGTTTTGACCTTTTTGTAGAAGAAATCAATAAATATTTCTATAGTTTTTTTTGAGGTTGAGATGAATGTATAGACCTCATAAAGGGAGTAATATGTGGCAATTTTATTCTTGAGTGTGATAAAAGTATCCCATTACATGTAACAGCATAGCACACTCGAAAAATAAATACCAATATCAATTATTTTTTGAACTCCTTTGAACCCATTTCTTTGAATATCTTCCAGGAATATGAAAAAATCCGCATCAGGGTTTGAAACTGTACCACATTAAATTTCGAGAAACAGATTTCGAGAAGACAAGCGTTATTTTCACGTAAATGAGAATGCAAATCTGAAGCGACGCGACCATGCAGATTATGACTCTCTATTGAAAGTGCGGCCTCTTCTTACTATGATCAACAATAATTTGAAAGCTATTCCTGCAGATAAACGACCTGGGCAACCAATTTTTTCTCCTATTCCTGTAAAGTAAGAAAAGGTTACCCAGGGACGTCAATGCAATGACATCAAAGGTGATGGGATTGGGCATTGGCCTGTTTTTTTCATACCAAACGGAAGCGTTGATCAAGCGGAAGATCTTGGCCCTAGGATTTTGAAAAAAATTCAAAATGTGAAGTATGCCTTTGATTTAAAAAAGATGGTAATTGTTTTCATCAGTACATTTGTAATAGTTTTGTCTATGTACTACATAAGCGTATTCTCTCGCTGTTCAGTATTATAGTTCCCGTTGGCGTCCGGTATGTCTCCTGTGATACAATACATTACAATGAAACAAATTTGTATATTTTTTTAAATTTCATGCTGTGTCTCCTAAATGAATGGGTGAAAACCAGAAATATTTGCAATAAATAATTGTCATGCCAATTTATAGATTTTAATACGTACATGAGAGTTCCGAGTGTTGGTGTAACGGTGCTATATGTCTGTAACAAAATAATTTCAAAGAAGGTCGATTTTCAGAGCTGTTGAGGCTGCGAATATGGGTTGAGTATTCTGGGAGAGCTTCTGCAGATGTTTCGGGTCGAAACAAGATTTTGGTCGTCTTTTAATTCTTTGACAAAAGGGAAAGTTCTGAAAACCAAGTTCTTAAGAACTATAAGTATATCTCTGCGTAACAATTATTGAGTATGCAGACATTGTCAGTGGTACCTGTCTGGGCGAAAAGGTAATCGATTATCGAAGTTCGTGCGTGTGAGCTAATTTTACGCGCCAACCATTCTACTGAAATCTTAGTGGCGACACCAATCATACGCAATTGAATCGACTGTCAGTGCGCTCGATACATACGCGTTCATTACCACCTTTTTACACGAGCGAGGCGAGACGACACGAAACTGCTCGTCTTCCTGATATTCAAACAATGAGATCCCATCACATCTTTTTTGGAAAGGGGCAGGATTCAGCGAAATTGCGACAATGTGCAATGTTGACTATTCTGGTCGTTCTTGGTGTCTGGTCACGCCTTTCATGGAAAGCAGCTTAAAATTTCGAAGCATTTCAGTTCTTCCAAAGAGTTTCGTACGAAAAATGAATTCCCTTTTTCACTGGAAGTCACCCCGCGGTTTTTAGAGAAAAGATAACTAAGTCGAAGGCAGAATGTTTAAAATGCATAACCTATGCTGTTAATTAGCGCCAAAGAATTGCGATAAATGATTGAATTGTAATTACGGCTCCAAATTTGAATTAATTTCACCGCCTTTGCGCCAACAAGAGCGAACAACTGTAAAAATATTTGAGCAATTGTATTTGTGAACACGAATGTATATTCTCAATAGTTCTTTTTAATTGAAAAATGTTCATTAATGTTTTTAGTAACACTTATCTCTTCTATTTGTAATATAAAAATTCTAGCGATATTCAAGGCAAACCATTCCAATACATTTGCATTATGATGAACAGTAGCTTATATTTAAACGTGTAAAGAATTAAGAAGACACACTTTTGTGTATTCTTCAATACTCCAACGTTGCAGCATTATTTTGTTATATCATGCGGCGAAACTGGACACCTTTCTGACGATTCATCACCCACATACAGATGACGCTGTAACGTTCATCGTTGATTGATTGATTGATTGATTGATTGATTGATTGATTTTTTCGTGTTTCTGGGCGCGTCAACGGCTTTGGCCATTAGTCCCGTACGTGTAGTGCATGTTTGTTCTCGGGATATGGCTGTGATCTTCCCCCGCTGGATGGGGAGATCCGGCGCCGACCTACCGTCGGCTAGTGGGGTTTTCCCCTAACCAGGACTCTCCCACCAGCGGGGCACCGCCCCAGCCGGGACAAGCTCTATGCTCCCGACCGGTCTCCCGGAATATGTGGTAGTGTAGTGCATGTTAGTGTAAGTGTGTGTGTAAGGGGAGAGGATAGGTCAAGGAAGAGGAAGGAAAGATCGCGCGCGGTCCGTGGCCCGTTTGTCAGGGTACTGCTCCGGCATTCGCCTGGTGTTGATCAGAGAAACCACGGAAAACTACCAATCAGAGCAGCCAGGCGCTAGAATTCTCCTCCAGACAGCGACTGAATTCGCTCCTCGACATCAGTTGATGCACTGAGCTACCGCTCCCGTACCGGGATGCGGAATGCAATAAGAAAGAAAGGGCTAAAATTGATCATGCAAAGATTAGATGATGTTTTTGTAGTACGAAAGATGAATTTTCTCTAGATCCGCGCAAAATCAGACACATGACAAAAAATTGCTTGCCACTTATCAGCTACTGCAAATAACAATTTGATCAGTGAAGCGCCTCCTCGTGGAGTGTTGAGTCTCTCATACCAAGCAATTCCGCATTTCATTCCAGAAGTCTATTTTTGACTTAACGCTCTACACTACCGTTATCAGCCCGAAAGCTGGTTGGATTTGCAAAGTGTTCCAACATAATAGCACAGTTAAGACACCTTTGTTTTATACATGTTCCAAAAACATTTATAATAAAACTCAGAGCACCGTATTCAGTTCTCTGTACTCATGCGAGTGGTTTATCATTTATGGAAAATCTTTTATAAGTTGACTAAAAACAAACAAATTTTAGAAAAGCTGATCTGCTTCTGATATGGATTCCCACATGCCACCTCGATTATCTGACAATCAACCGAATTAATCAGTATCAAGCACAGAAACCAAAAGCTGCACACGCAAAAAAATCAATGTGATGCGATGTGATGTGATCATGAGTAACTCGTGATCATTTCCAGTATCACGATGAGTGTATTAGCCTCACTGCTGCTGAGAAGTATTTATTCAAGTCGAAATTACGAACAGTAAACTGTTTCAACATTATTTTTCTTGTATTATCCTTTTGAATAATTTCACTTTTTAAAATAATAGCAATGACAATTTTGTACAAAGCTTTATTTTTAATGAAAACTCCTATTTTATGCATTTTTAAATAAAACCATTATTTAGCATTATGTTTATTCATTTTACACAACAATAAACAACCATGCCTCATTCATGGGATTCGAAGCCACAACCTTGGTATAACACGCACTACTTGGGCGCATTCCCCCTAGTGGCTACGCCAACAATCAAATCTCAAAAGTGTAGTTAATTCAGCATATTGTATTCAAGGAATGTCAGAAATAGAGTGGATGTAGTTTAACTAAATACTTCTTATACATCCCAATTTCTCTTAAGTTCAACGAGAAAGATAATTTACGATTCCAAACTTGGTAATTCACGACTGAAAACGAAAATGAAAGTGAAGAGGACGCATTGTGAGCAGTAGATCTGTGAACGTGGATATAAAGCTGCATAAAGAACCCACAATAAAGTTTATCTCTGAAACGCAAGCCCTCCCGCTTCTATAGAAAGATTTCGGAGTCTTAATCCCTGACGATGCAAACCTCACAAGAAATTAGCGGAAATATCCTTAAGACGGCGTAGATTATTTCTCACAATCACGCAACTTTTGCTTTACGAGACGTTCAGTTCGAAAAAAAACTTAACGAGATACGCTGGAAACTTCATTTACGGCATTAAGTACAGAATGAGCTTTAACCTGATTCCTTTCGCCACTTTTATCGCGTCGTTTCTTTCTAATCGTATCACCGACGGTTCTAGAATCGGCGTGGAGGAATGGAGGGGGAAGGGGAGGGGGAGGGGGAGTCTGTCTGCAGCTTTGGGCGCTGCCTCCACAATTGCCGCTTCAAAAGTCAGGGGAGTCCAATGCAGATCACTCCGACCCTCTTCACTCTTCTCGTTGCCCCTTAAACAGACCCACTCCCACACAAAATCATGCAAATGCATCCTAATAAGAATCAAATATACTACAAAGAACAAGAATGCTTTTCACCAGTACATACGAAAGTTAAAAACCTTCTGGGACAGCTATTCTTTCAAGAACATATATTAATGGGAAAAAGAAGTTATAGTATACCGACATGGACAATTCCTGATATAGTAGCAGATATAACACTATACACTCCCCAAATAAACAAAATGGCTAAAAAAGGGAAGAAAATAAAATTTGATGAATTAGAAATAAATACAAAGGTTCCTATAAAATCTATACTAAAGTTATCAATAACAGTGATGGAATATATGCAACTGAAATTACCAAAGATGTTAAAATTATAAATAGACTGCATTTCTACTCTTGTATCACTACAGTTGAAATATGCTCAATAATGACAGCCTCCAAAACGTCACAAAAACTCAGAAATAACAAGTATGGCACATTGTCTACTTCCTTAGAAGCAATAAACAATATTCACAATAATTACCCAGATATACCAATAATAAACAGTATTCATGAAATATATTATGGCATTATACAATCTAAAACAACTCTCATAATTGCTTGGATACCAGATTACAAAACAATGCCTTAACACAGCAAAATGAGCCTTGAAGAGGAAAATGTAAGCCCTGAAACAGAAAGTGTTTTAACAATATCACACTCCTGCAAGGATTATGGGCACACACCAAGAAACTAATGGATGAAAAGTGGCGCAACCTCTGGAAAACCATGAAATCCAGGCCACTACACAAACAAGTTAAAAATGTTTACTCCCTGAAAACGTCCAAAAACTTATCAAGAAAAGATCAGGTAACAAAAACTAGGATAAGAACTGGTCATTGCAAATTCAGTCATCAACACTTGCTAACTGGAAATCCCCCACCCACCTGCCAGCACTGTGATACCCTTCTTAACTTTCAACATATTTTATCTCAATATCCTATGTTTCAGTACAGCAGACACACATAACAAGCAGGTGAGCAAAACCGTGTCTGGATGTTATCACCCAACAAAAACCAAAATAAATGATCGCAATTCCGTAAAGACAGCAATATTCTCAAATAAATCTAATTGTGACAGGTATATTAGTATGGATACTGGAAACTAATACAGTAACATTAAAAATACATATAATGTCTGCCTCCACATACATATAGTGTAAAGTTGTATTTTAAGTAGTCGCTAATAACGTCAGTTGTTGATGCGAATTTAATAAACTAAAAAAATATCAAATAGTATACAGATGACTCAAAATTACCCTCGGAAGAGCGAAATGGACTTCAGTTATACAAGATGATACGTTTCTGCAAGGAAATTGAAAATCGGCGTAGTTTTGAAAGTATTGAAGAAAGATGATTCCGGCAACACGAAGAGTCAAATTCACGAAACACGGGCTAACGATAGAATGCATTGCCCACATTAAAATGCTAAACTTTTGTTGCCGCACGTTTATGTATGCATAAGGTACGTGATGCCCAGCAGACGCCCAGCGCACGATAATGCGGACGGAATAATGAAACGGCAAGTGGCCTGCATTTAGCGCTAAGCCCGTCGCTTTCGCCGCGCCGCGCCGCGCCGCGCCGCGCCGCCAGAGTCGTCGTTTGGGTAAAGGGAAGGCTTGACTTAGCACTTACCTAAGGATCTCTGGCACTGTGTATCGACAGTTTCATCACCGGCTTGACATTCGTAGCACTTACCTAAGGATCTCTGGCACTGTGTATCGACAGTTTCATCACCGGGTTGACATTCGTAGCACTTACCTACGGATCTCTGGCACTGTGTATCGACAGTTTCATCACCGGCTTGACATTCGTAACACTTACCTAAGGATCTCTGGCACTGTGTATCGACAGTTTCATCACCATCAACCGCGTCATTTTTCTTCGCTGGCTGGAATCACGATCGGATTTACAAGCAACTTAAGATGTTGCTTATGGGAAAATATCCATGGGGGTTCCGCACCCTGAAAACAATCATGAATTAGTGTGTTTAATCTATAAAACAATTACTCATTTTAATCTATGTGAGCAACGTAAGTGAAAGCCCATAAGGAAACTGTATGAAAAATATCTAAACTATTACAAAGCCCTCTGACATTCATTGATAACACTGACACGAAAACGCACGAGAAGGGGAACTTAGAGAAACTTGTCATGATCCTCCAAAATATATTGGCTCCATACATTTTATTTTGATTAACATTTCTAACATTACTTTTTCTATTAGATGTAGAACAAATTAAAGTCCATGCCATCGTATAAAATATTAAATTTTTAAAAAATTAAAAAATATTACGTTTTAAAATTTATAAATAGTGTTAATGCTATTCATAAATGAGTGAGTAAGATGAACAAATAACAATTAATTATTTTATTAAGAACTATTTTCTTTCATTACTTTTATGGCGTACAAGATAAGCCGAAATTTTGTAATTTAATGAACACCGTCTAAAATTAAAGGACATACATGTATAACAAAACTATAGCGTACAAGATAAACCGAAACTTTTGTAACTTAATGAACACTGTCTAAAATTGAAGGACATACATGTATAACAAAACTATCCGTTTTTTGCATTTAATTGTAAATATTCCGTTAAATTAAGGCAAGTCAATTCATCAAGATTGGGACCAACTGTGCGATATATTACAGCTCGTTTGTTTCACGCACACCAGGCTCGCGTTCGAAGAAAGCGCTTAAACACATTCCATTCAAGGGAGAATGGGCGCGGTCAGCAAACGCCACAATAAATCTATTCTCTTTCTTTTTGTGACCTCGCGTCGCGAATGCGTTTGTTTTTATTTGTGACGCTGGGGCCCTCGAATTACTCGATATGAGCAGCCATTACAGAGCAAGGGGCTACGCCGCCGCCCTTATATAACGATAGCCGTGGAGGGGGATGTGGGGGGCTGCGGTTGATTTAGTGGTAGTGCCGGAGCGGGAGGGCTGGATGGGTGACGAGATCCCCGGGGTCCATTTCGCCATTTCCACTTAACCTTCCGTGAATTTATGAGAGGCAAGTGGGCAGTACGGCAGTGTGCTCTTTTAAGTGAAGATCGGCGCTGTAACGGATGTATCTAGGTTGCGAGGGTAATAAACTTGACTAGGGGCGGATATGGAAAAGTAGCGAATGCATCATGTCTTCGATGGTTTACAACGTAATATTTGCATATTTATTTCCTCCCTGGGTAGTCGTTATAAAGACCAATTAAAACGGGAATCGGATATTTTGATGTAGAGAATAGATGTTTATTTGTCGCCAATCCTATACAAAATATAGAATCCCAAAACATAGTTTTGAGTTTTGGATATCGCAATAAAAAGTATTTTCAAGAGAACTGTGCGAACGTAATGAATGTACGGATGTCCTTTGAACAATAATCAAATACGATTTTTCCTATACTAATTCATGGACGATAATTCTTTTATAAATGTTTATTTACTTTGATAATTATGTTAGTTATGAAACTATTACAGCTAAGTTATTCCGTTGTGCGTTGATAACTGAACATAAGTGATCATCTGTAAATCTATTGTTTACATAAACCGTGAACAATTAATAAAATGATAACATTTTTTCACGCAATATTTTTAACAGTAAGAGATAATGTAAGAAGTCATTAAAAAGAAAAATATATTAAACGAAATTTTTTCATAATTCTTATTTCATATTTACGTATCAATGCTATTGAAGATTCCACATATTAGATTCCGCAAAACGCTTTATGGATCAAGTGAAACTTATATTATAAAATATCATATTTTTATTTTAAAATATTAAAAACAAAATCTAAATACCTGATTTAGTGCAATATTTTGTTGTATTATGTGTAATTTAACGAATTAGATGGCACGGATGATTATTGTTAGATTGCTCTAGAAATTTGTATATCACTTTTTTATCCTCCCCCATATAAAATGGGTAAAACGAAAAGGTAATTTTGACAAATAAAAACCACCCTCTTGTTTACAGGAAATACCAAATTGCCTTCGGAAATCTTGCAAGTCATCTACGTTACGATGTAAGTGGTATGTGATATTCTCTTCTCTTGAAATCGTAGATGTATTCCATCTAGGACTGCATTTATGTACTCCGAGGCCTCGAAGAACAAAATTGCGTTGCCTCCGAGCCCCGAAAAATATTCAGATTTCCTTAAAAAATCATGCATTAAAAGATAATTAAATACAGATATTTAGATGCAGGAGAGAAATGGTAAACTATGTGGCGATTCACCCTGAGCCGTCCCGAGGCATTCAAAAAAAAGTATAATCAACATCAAAATACTTCAAACATAATCTATTGTTCAATATATACCTTTTGTTGTTTTTTTTTAATTTAAGTAGCATATGACTTAGTGTAGGGATCACAGAATTTTGAAAATGTGCACACAATTAATTTTTCCCCATAGCACGACATACGCAGTTTGAACTGTTTTTTGACGTTAAATAAATAAATAAAATAAATAAACAACACCAGAAACAACAATCAAACTGGAAGGGCTAGAGTCCGACACCATGAGCCTTATTTTATAAACATATTTATAGTTTTGCAGATGGAATACATCGTTCAATATTAAGTACTTTCAAGATGTGCTTTCAAGGCTTATGCTAGTTAAAATTCTAAACATTGAACTTCATCTAACCATTGAAGAGGATAATCTAGCGGAGAACCTTGGGGTTATGCAAGGTGGTTGGCTGATATAGTGGGAATGGCTTCAAATCGAAATCTATCTTTTATTCCGAATATGGGTTGGCGTTTTCGCTAGTTTGTAGTGGGATGCTGCTGATGTATGTTTGGTTTTGGTAGAAGTTGTGTGGTATATGGGCTCTTTGTATTGATGTTCAATTGACAATGAGTTTCTCATATAATAAAAGTTAATATAATAATCCCAATTAAGGAAATAGTTGAACCGAATGATGACAAGATATTTCATGAAGTTTGGGGCGTCTGAATAATCAGAATATCGTCGTGGTATTCCAGCTAATCGTAAGAAATGTTAAATTAACTCCAATAAATATTACTAGAATTGTATTTTTAATCATTTGGGGTTTATTGTTAAACCTGTGAATAAAGGATATTAATGGATAAATCCTGCTATAATGGCGAATATCGCTTCTATGGAAAGTACATAATAAAAATGGGCTACTACGTAGTATGTATCGCGAAGAATAATATCGATTGATGAATTTGCTAATACAATTCCTGTCAGACCTCCAATAGTAAATAGGAAGACAAAACCTAATGATCATAGTAAGGATGGATTATAAGATAGTTGAGATCCATGTAAAGTGGCTAATCAGCTAAAGATTTTAATTCTTGTTGGCACAGCAATGATTATAGATGCTGTAGTTGGCACAGCAATGATTATAGTATCTATACCAACAGTGAATATATGATGTGCTCATTCAACAAAACCTAATAAGTCAATAGCTAGTATTGATGTATAATTGACAATTGTTACTTATGAATTATGTATTTGTAGTATTGTGATATTTGTGTGAATGTAGTATTTGGGATTAATCTGGTATAATTATATTGAATGATTTAGAGTTTATTCACGTTTGCTGGGTGTGCGTTTGTCCATATTGCGCATACGCAGGGCATTATGAATGAATGAATGCCTTATTTTACGTGGTGAGACTCAGGCCATTAGGCCTGCTCTTCCGCCTGACCAGGCTAATTTCGTTACGCTCCTTTCACCTACTAGGGGAGAAAAAAGGTATCACTTGGGCGACGAAACAGGCAATTTGAATTTAGCTCAGAGGCTTCATTTAGGCTTGGAGATCTTTTTTTTTCTAGGGCTTTTATCCAGCCGACAGCCGGTTTCCAATTACGTCCCGAAGGGACGCATATTCGACCATACACTAGACAAACACTTGCGGGCTCCTCTGATCTGGGGTCAGCAGAACGCGAGGCCCTCCGCGACAACACATACATACAAAGTCAAGGGACAAACAGCCATGCCCAAGGCGGGACTCGAACCCGCGACCCTTCGGACCGAAGCGCTGAGTCGGTACTCGCTTTTAGTCACCTCGGCCATCCAGGTCGGCTTGAAGATCTTTTACATGCAGTAAATCTACTAACATGGGACAGCCGGCTTTACTTCCCCTCCGAAGGAAGGCGTACGAAGGATTTTTTCGCCCTTAAAAATCCACGGCTTGGATCGGGTTCGAACCCGCAAACTTGGGTATAACAGTCCGACACGCTAACCGTTACACCATTACGCACCACGACGCCGTCGGGAACTTTTGCCGAGGCCCTCGCGCGTGACACGAGCGCGCCTGGGGCTGCAGCGCCACCGTTTCCCGAGCGGCGAGGCACCCGGGTTAACCGCGCGACAGCCCCGTTCGGTTCCCAGCTCATTAGCAAGTGTTAATTATGCATCTCTCCACACTCCGCGTTGCGCGCCTGTTTACGCCTCGCGCCGCGCCGTGCTGCGCTGCAGTGCAGCCTTTGAACGCGCGCGGCGACGCCCCTCGCCGCGGCGGCCGCCCGGCCCCACGACTCGCGCACCGCGGCCTCCACTTGGCCAATCGACTCTTGGAGCCGCGCTCTCGCGCTTCTCCCTCTCAGCGACCTTCCGATTCATTTATCGGCTTCAAACCGACGTTTATATAAACAGGTACAGACATTAATCACCAAAACATTTATATCATCATTGCTTTCTCGCTACGAAATATACCGGGAGCGGTAGCTCAGTGCATCAACTGATGTCACTGCAGCGCCTCTCACCGGGAGGTCCTAGGTTCGAGTCCTGACGGCGGCACGATTTTCGACACTAGCTTTTCAGCTAGGTCGAATTCAGTCGCTGTCTGGGGGAGAATTCTAGCGATCGGCTGCTTTGATCGGTAGTTTTCCGTGGTTTCTCCGATCAACACCAGGCGAATGCCGGAGCAGTACCCTACCAAACGGGCCACGGACCGCGCGCGTCCTTTCCTTCCTCTTCCTTGTCCTATCCTCTCCCTTTACACACACTAACATACACTACACTACCACTAAAGTTTAAAGTTAAGGTAGGGCTAGGAAGGGGGTAAAAATCAAGTTAACTTGATTTTTACACCCTTCCTAGCGCTACATTAACTTTCAACTTTACACCTCAGAACAAACATTGAAGCCTGAACAAACCTTCGAAACTAAGACAATGTTCACGAGTAGGAATGAATACTCCTTGCTATGGATGACCATATACAAAATGTTATGATATAAAGTGTACTATTTTCAAACTCCTCGAGAGACAGAAATGTCGAACGAGAAGAAATAAATACCACACGTAATTTTGTGTGTGTGTGTGTGTGTGTGTGAGTGTGTTTATGCGAGTCTGTGTGAGAGTGTGTGAGAGTGTGTGTGTGTGAGAGTGTGTGTGTGAGAGAGAGTGTGTGTGTGTGTGTGTGTGTGTGTGAGTGTGAGTGTGTGTGAGTGTGTGTGTGAGTGTGTGTGTGTGAGTGTGTGTGTGAGTGTGTGTGTGTGTGTGTGAGTGTCTGTGAATGTGTGTGTGTGAGTGTGTGCGTGTGTGTGTGTGTTAGTTGAGCATCTGTCTTATCAGGCCTTTAGAACGGGTAAGTAATAACTTTGGAATGTTGTGAACTCGTGAATTGTAAAATATTTTCGATCATGAAACTTCGCTGCACTTCCCAGGGCAAAAGGATATCCGACGCAATATTAGGAAGTACCCAATGACTTTTGTCACCTCAGTATATACTTCTGTAGGACGGTGCCGATTGTCATTTAGATGCCACAACATGGGCTCGACATTTTACTCCGAGGCGCTTTGAACCCCCAAACGACAGGCGTAGTACCGCTTCCGCAACTCGCGAACATGTCATAACGTCAAATATTAGAACTCTTTAGTATTTATAATTATTCATCAAATTCCTGGATGGTATGGTACCTCCTAGTATTCCTGGTGGTATTTGTCTTCTTCTTGTCTTTGTCTTCTCTACGAGTATTTCTTTTCTCGCAAAAAATTTATAGTGTTACACTTAAAAAAGATGTTAGTCTAATATCTTAAAATAAAACATGCTGTCAAAAAGCTACAATTAGTACGCCCCTATGTCCTGAATCGTTTGGTAAAAATTCCATTCCATATCTCAAATCTTTTAGAATATATTCGAGGTGGACATTTTATTGACTAACGCTGTGTAACGTCTATATTGCATAATGACGATAACTATATACTATGAAACTATTGTGACACCGATGAATGTAACACAATGGAGAATTCAATAAATACAATGGGGAATATTATAATACAACTTTGCTAAAGCATTTTCATTGTTAAGCAAATCTACGGTTTCCACACTGGATTGAAAATAAAAATTCAGTTTCCGTTCAAACCAAATCACAAAAATTTGAATGTATCCGGGATCCACAGTTGATGAGAAATATATTTGAATTGGAAATATAAATACATGCACCGAAATTAAAACTTAATTGCTGGATGGGAAGTAAGTACTGAAACAGGAAGTTGTTACATTTTTACAAACTACATTACAACCTTCTTGAATTATCTTCAATTCAATTTTTTTTCATTAAATTTATTTTAAGTCGCATCAACAGCTAGGTCATTAGCGACTAAATGAATGCAATATATTACATTTTACATTGACAGTATTAAGTTTTTACAATATTGAGGTTACATTACAATCATGATTATGGATACAAAAACATAAAATATAAACATGAAAATTACACCAATGATAATTTCTACAGAAAGGTATAGGAGATTACATTATTCTAATACTGTTAAATATTTCCCAAAACACCTATTTCAGTACAAAGTTTTATAACATTGCTTTGGTAAGTATTATCACTTAGAATGGAACTAATATTTTCCTGATCAAAAAATTGAGGTCTGACAGAATTGTACTAGGGACATTCCTGGAGGACGTGATTAATGTTCAGGGGGCAATTACGAGAGGTACATATTGGGATAGGTAGTTTCTCTAGTACATGGCTACGGGAAAATTTGGTATGGCCTGAGCTAATGCGTGAAAGAGTTATTTGTTCACGACGTGACAGGTTTTCTGGCGTTTTGAGGGCAGAAAATTCACCAATTTTCTTATGAGTTGTGGTTGTTTTGACATTATTCAATTGCTTTGGCCACAACTTCTTCAGGGCTTTGCCAGTATACTTCATGCAGTCCTCAATTGCGTAAGACATTTTGTTGTTTACTTTCTCTTCAAAGTCAATAAGCCACATAGGTGTAGGTGATCTGCTAATCGGAGTTCTTGCTTCTATATGCTTTGTAGTATGGATCTCCACAGGTTGAATAAACATATCAGTTGGCTCTTCGCAGATTTCAAGTATGTTGGTGAAGTTTAATGGTAGGTAAGTACTGGGTGAAACCTTCATGCCGTTCGGTACACATGTTGATAAAATAATACATTTCTTAGTTTGGTTGGATTTGGTAAAGTTTATTGCTATTAGGAAAGCATTATTGTAAGCGCTATTTTTACTTGCAGAGTTCCTAAACTTGATGTGAAAAGTCTTCCATGGATATTGGATGTATAAGTCCATTCCCTCAGTTTCCGGTGTATCTTGGATGTGGATGGTGATCTTAATATTTATTGAGAATTTCGTTGAGGATGAGGTCAGCGTCGGAGTCGTTCAAGTTACAGTTGGAGAGATTATTGGGATAGGAATTGGTAGTAATTTTAGGTGTGACCCAGGGGGGATATTTAGGTGTTCTTCCCACTGATACGTATAGGACCTGATGATGTATGTCTTTGGTACTTTCATAAAAGGTTTTTGGTTATGATTGTAAGTGGTTGGGAGCAGATTTGATTGGTGGGTTAATGTCGTTAAGTATAATATTATTGCTGGATGAGGCTTTGTTCATATATATTTCATGGTCAGATAATCCCTTCGAAATTGCAGGTTTGGTTCCGACGCTTCAATAAGGATGCTACCTGTTGACGTTGTATGGAAACGTCCAATACATAACCTGAGCGCTCTATTATGTACAGGATCCCATATTTTTAGTAGAATGGTTTTGTTTTTGTTATATATTATACACCAATAGTCTATTTTGCTATGGATGATTGCTTTGTAAATGAGAAGCAAGGTATGTTTTTCTGCACCCCAATTGCTGTAGTTCATGCATTTCAGCAAATTTGTTCTTTTAAAATCAGTGATGAGATTTTTAATGTGATCTTTCCAAGTATGCTTACTGTCAAAAATAAGGCCAAGGATTCTAGTCGAAAAGACTCTCCTTATTGCTACCACTCCCATTTGTAAATGAAGATCTCCAGCTATATTTTGTCTGAATATCAAGATGCATTCGGATTTGGTTGAAGATATTATGAATCCTGAGATTAGCTTCCAGTTATGTATTGAGTTTAATCCATCTTGTGTAATTGTCTGCGTAGAGGAGAGGTTCTTTCCTTTACTGAGGATTATCATTTCATCCGCATACTTACGAATGATCGTAGGTGATTTGATATTCTGACCAGCATCCTTAATTGCGATCAAAAATAAAGTTACGCTTAGGGTGGATCCTTGTGGAAGTCTTTTTTCAAGCTTGATTATTTCAGAAAACTGGTTGTTAGCACGTACTTGGATACATCGATCAATAGCAAAATTCATGATAAAACAATGTTACCATTAATACCGATCTCTTTAAGTATCCATATTACTCGAGGTATCCAGACAATTTCGTACGCCTTTTGGACATCTAGGCTGACGGCAATGACGTGTTGTCTGTTGTGGATGACCTCAGTGATGTAAGTACCTACGCTAATAGGATGTGAGTAAATAGAATGCCCAGGTATAAAGTCGAATAGATTATCTTCAATAATGTTATAGTGATTTAAAAACCATCTTAAACGTCTATCAATAATCGTTTCAATTATCTTACATAAGTTACGGATTAGAGAAATTGGCCGACAGTAAATCGGGTTGGATCTTGCTTTGCCAGATTTAGGGATGGGGACAAGAGTTGCTGTTTTCCATTTATTGGGGAAGGTTTTATTTTTAAACATAAAATTAAAAATATTTAGGAGGATTTCCTTGCCTTCTACAGGAAGATTCCGTATGAGGATGTTGGAAATCTCATCCGGCCCAGGTGTCGTGTTGATTGTTACATTAATAACTTCGTTTACTTCCTGCATTGCGGTTGGAACATTAAGTACGTCAGAACGTTCAGGTGAGTTTTGGCAGCTAGAGCAGTCTTCAATTACATGTTTAATCTTCAAGAATTCTTTATCATAATTCGCTGAACTAGAATTGGATTGGAAGGTTTTAGCTAGCATGTCATTTTCGATTCTTTTATAATCATTCGGGCATGGGACCTAGTTTTCTTGTAAGCAGTCATGTTCTCTACAGTTCCTCTTCTTTTGAATTTATTGACGTCACGTTTAGCTGCTTTAATAGCTTCCCGGCATTCGTTGTTCCCCCAGGAGGCTCTTTTCTTATTAGATTTAACCTGATCAAGAGTCAATAGCTTGGTGTGCGGCTCCTATGATAATATTGGTAAAATCTTGATTTATGTAATTGATGTCTGATCTATCCTTATCCAGATGAAAAGTAGATGAGGCAGAGCTAATGATTTCTTGATACATGGTCCAGTCAGCTTTGTTATAGTTCAGCTAGCTGGTGGGAGGAAAAGGTGTGTCACTAGAGATGGGTAAGTCAATGTCAATAATGCTTGAATAATGGTCACTGTCGTACGGATATTCAAGGACGTTCCATAAACATTTTGAAGCGATAGAATTCGATAGAATTGCTATTCGATCGATAGAAGTCGATAGAATTGTTATATCAATGGCGGCGACTTTGCCATTACTGGAATTGGTGTGGGTGGGCTCTTTCGTGTTGATAATTATCAAATCTGAGCTTTCTGCAAATGCTTCTATTAATATACCTCCTCTATCGGTCTTAAATGAGCCCATAATGAATGATGACTGTTTAAGTCCCACAGAATCATAGGGGTTTGGTAATTGTTTTAGGATATCACTGAGCACCGAGTATTCAAGTTTATGGCTGTTAGGGATACATAAGTTACATATAATAATACTGCTTCTAACTGCCTCCAAGTCAGAGTTTATCATAAGGTTATCTGCCAAAATTGAAGCTTTGAAATATATGGCAACTCCGCCAGAGGCATGATCAGTCTTTTTTTAAAGCAATACTGATAATTCTTAATATTAGCCGAGTGATTAGTCTTGAAATTGGTTTCTTGCAAACAAATGATGTCCAGGTCAAAATTGTTGCATAATAGTAGCAGATACTCAATAGTATCCACAATAGTATCCATTAGTATTCCATTGAAGTATCAGCATTTGTTTGCTTGAAATTTATTTAGCAAGGGCGGAGTGGTATTTCTTAAGAGACACGAATTTAAAAAAATTATTGTCAGATATTTGCCATATTAGTTTCAGACTCAGATGTGTCTGATTCCGGTAGGTGTTTCTGCAGTTGTTTTATTAGTCTGGTGATTCTGCCTTTGATAATTATATCCTTTAAAACAGAGTAAATATCATTGAGCATTTTTATAACGGCTGGGATCATTGGAAGAGTCCTCGACTATGGTTAGAGGGTCAGCAGAGCTCAGAGTTTTTTTAGTAGTAAAATTAATTGATTTGCTGACAAAGGGAAAGAGTTTTGGTTCATTTCAAACGGAACTTTAGTTGGGTTGAGTATGTCTTCAAGTGTTTTATCGAGATTGCTATCTTGGTCCAGTTCTTCATGTTTTAAGAATTTCTGTTTCTTTTTCTTTAAATTTTTGCCCCTTTATTGTCTTTATTATTATCTTTAACATTATTGGATGCTTCAGGTTGGAAACAGAATTCATTGGGGAGGCTTCTTTTAAGAAGGGGAGGAAAGGTCATAGAGTCACTGGCTGAGGGGGCAGTGGGTGTTGCAGTTATAGTATACTGTACTTCCATATTATTGGAAGGGATAGTTGGTACATTTGTACTGGGACCGTCCAGAAGGGAATTCTCTTTGAAGTAATTTTGAGGGTAATTACTGGCAGTATCGCCTTCCGTTTTACAGGAAATATTCTCAGCACAGAAAAAAATTCTGTATGATACTCAATCCAAAATGATAGAGGAAGTTTATCAATTTCCTAAGGTTGGATAAGTACTTGCCTTCTGAAACTCATAATGTGACTCAAACTAGGTTCTGAAAGACCAGCTCTAATGGTAGTAATTTTGATGTTGTGCTTCTTAAAAATATTGATTATTTCCTCATTTGGAATAAACGGATATAGATTTCATATTGCAATGCGCTTAAGTTTGTTAATGAGGGGTCTTCTACAGTAATATTTTTGATGTTTAGAGTAGGGTGTTTATTTGTAATGAGTTCAGCATTGTTCTTGGAGATCAGATATATACATATTCTGTTGTTATAGATTCTGGATATAAACGTAATAGCACTGAGGGGAACAATTTCAGTTAATTTGCCTACGTAGTCCTTAACAGATAAATTTTCCAGTAATATGGCTTGAGCCGACCTGGATGGCAGAGGTGGCTAAGAGCGAGTACCAACTCAGCGCTTCGGTCCGAAGGGTCGCGGGTTCGAGTCCCGCCTTGGGCATGGCTGTTTGTCCCTTAAATTTGTATGTATGTGTTGTCGCGGAGGGCCTCGCGTTTTGCTGACCCCAGATCAGAGGAGCCCGCAAGTGTTTGTCTAGTCTATGGTCGAGTATGCGTCCCTTCGGGACGTAAAGGGCAACCGGCTGTCGGCTGGATAAAAGCCCTAGGAAACAAAATATGGCTTGATCTTTCGATGGAAAACTCACTGTGTTAGCAGCTCGAGCATAGATTTCATAGGTGGCTCTTGTAGGTTAGGTGAACTTGAATTCATCTTGGTGTTGGTTGAAACATGATTATCCATTAAGATAAGTCGAGCCAGCCCACAGACCAACCAGAAAAACGTTGCACACTATGAAGATATACTGACACACTTTAAATAAGACACTAAAGTAATATTTACACCGAAGTGATTTGACTGAAGAATAGGGTGCACAGATAAGCTGGTAGAGCGCAGCAGTAGGTGTTGCCTCGAACGCTGTCACTAGCAGACTGCCAAAAATATTGTTCTCGAGGATTCCCACCAGTACCGAACGAACGAGGGACGAGGGGTGAAGAAATGTCAATGTTTCTGTAACATATTTTGGATAATAATTACAAAAATACTTCAAACTTAGTAAAAGTGTTTGAATTGTTTTAAAAAGTCGCTTGTTATTCAAATTTAAAAAATGTTTCAAAATCGATAGGAATTACAGTCAATTTTTATTGTATTCATTTTTAACTCAGGAATGGTGGAGGAAGTGAAATTTTAATTTCGGAAGAGGTTGGTAGTAAGTGTAACAAATTGTTACGAAAGGGAGGAGGGCGATAAAAACAAAGCAAAAGTTTGCAAACGAGTTTTTTGCATGCCCCATTATAACACTTCATCGGATTTAGAATTTTATGAGTTGCATATCGTGCAATTTAGCAATTTAGCGAATATTTATAACGTATGCAATTTTATGATTACATAATCCTATTATACTGTCACATGAAATGGCTATTATATTTTATTACTCCACAAAGTACATTTTTCATTGCCTTATTACGTTTGTGCTATGTGCAGCCGCTTTTTTCTATTTTCTCTATTAACTTTATTTTTTCACATTTGATTTTGATATACTCGTATGTCTGTGATTTCACTTCCCAATCTACGGAAACCACTAACAATATAGTAAAGAATACAAAATACAAATAACGAATGCCCATGACAACAATAATAACACTGTGAAGCATTTTTGAGTTCCATTTTCATATTGTAAAACATACCATCCTCTGTGGCTAACGCGCTGTGCGAGGTTTTACTTTGAAAATTCACTTCTATTCTAAACTGTTTTCACCCTTCTAAAATTAACGTCGTATTCTGAAAGAGGTACCTGATTATTTCAAATAGAGTCTACTGCTGCAAAAGAGTTTACACAAACTTCGTTGTCTGTTTGGAATATATTCCGACCTCTGCTTCCCTTTTCAAGAACTAGACGGCAGATCAAATATAGTTTGTATCTCCAAACTCTGCCCTGCAACATAGCCAAGACCTCCGAGAACGCCCCAAAAGATTTCCATCAGCAGGAAGATCTGCGTTGAAAGCTTCATCGACAGCTTCAAAAGCCTTTTACACCGGAAATCCGCTGACTCAACCAGCAGTTTCCGCTGAACGCTATACTTCACACTTTCAGTACACGCGCCAATTTTTAGACGCCAGTACAAGCATCTTCCTATAGATAAACCCATTTCTGAGTATCCTAACCATATTCTACTTTATGTGTCAGTAAAGAGTTACATGCATTATAAAATGACCGCTCACTTTATCAATAGCAATTTACAGACATAGACGTAAATGTTGCGCCGAAATTGTCTTATCATAGTGTATTTCGAATTTGTTATTGGCAGTTTGGCAAATTGTTGGAAAATGTTGCAAGTATAGAAGATACTATCTTCTTGAAAATTGAAATCGATCTTCTTTTCTGAGCATTCCGCATAACCCACTCGCTGTCCCAACGCTAATTCAATTCTTATAAGACGTAACAATAGCAGGTTATTTATTAGCCATTATCACTCAGCCTCACCTGCTCTGCCCTGCCCTGTCCCACCCCTTTGTTTGCACCATCGTTGTGGCTCTGGACGGCTGTCAACAGATGTATTGTTACATACTCTCGGCAAACTTTGAGTAACAACTACGACTTGAAAGTACTCTGAACGTAATTGCGTTCTTAAAATAATAGTTGAACTCCGGGTTCGATTCCCGTCGAATCTCATGTGGAATTTGTTCCAACAAAACGAGTTTGGCTGCTTCACAAGCCCTGTGTTTTTGGCAAAAATTGTTAACAAAATTTTCGCTCCGATATAATAAAATCTATTTTCAAAAGTAAATCAGCTATAGATTTGGGTTTTTTATCCCTCGTCATGTCCTTTGTGAAGGAATATTGTACTTCTGCGGCGACACCATGGAGAATGATAATTTAAATAACTGTATTTCCCAATGAACTCTACAAGACAGATAATGAAGTTGCATTTATGTCCAGAAGCAAAACGCAGGGTCATCTCAGCTTTTGCTGAAAGGATCAGGGAAACTGGACAAAAAATCTGATCGAGATGGGGGTCGACTTAGAACCTAAGGCACAATAATTGTTACAGATTGTTTAGAATTATACCGTCTCAAATGGTAAATCACACATTAAATACCGTTGTTAAAATTATTGTTAATTTCCTTTTTGATGCTCGGAATAGTATCTAATTGTATAGAAACAGTTAATCTTTTAAAATAAGAAATGCTTTAAAACTGTAACAAGTAAAATATTTTTCCTACATAACTGAAGTAGAAAAGATTTTACTACGGACTTAAACATTTGTATCGAATTTAATCGTTTAATGTCATCTAGCATAATGTTGTACTGAAAGTATATCTATTGTATGTGAATGTTGTGCAGTGAGCAGTTGATACTGTTAACTGAAGAATACGATTACTATGTCGAGTATTATAGTTGCAGACTTCGGCGTTTGCGGAAAATATAGTCCCACCCTTAAGTAAGTCATTTTTGACAAACGCCACTGTTGCCGGATCGTTCACATCTCTACCGTTATCTTTCAAAACAACATTCCCTACAAGCTATTTGATGTAGTCGTGCGGCGAATATTCAGCAGAAAAACTCTTATTACAGGGCCCTGAAAAACGAAAAAGCGGATAAATCGAGTTGCTAAATTTAGAAAAATCTCTATCACTTGGTGTAACCAGAATCTATGCTTTGTGGGTCCTTCATACCGAGAAATCATATAAGGGCAAAACGTCTGTCTGATGTCCGTCCGTCCGTCTGTGAACAACGGCGGCTAAAGCGTTCAATCGATTTTCTCCAAAACTGATATTCCCCTATCAATCCGGCGCGGTACTTTGAACTTCGTGTTTGATTAAATGTTGTTGTAAGACAGTGTGAAAGAGAATGGCAAAGGTTTCATATTCGATAAAAACCCTGATTTTTTGAAAATTGCAAAAGTCCAAAGTTTTCATAATTATTGGATCGATTGCCATCTTTGAATTTAGTGTGGTCCGTACAGGTACACTTATTGTAATATCTAAACTGTAGGAATTGATTAAATTGAGAAACTGGTCTTTCTTATGGTAAGATTCGGCCAGAATATCAACGTTAAAATCTTCGCATACAACAATTGATTATCATGAGGATGACGGAGTGGCATTTTACAAAATCGGCTAGTATTGTGCAGTTTTCGCGCTCCTTTTGTTCCCAATCTCTTCGCATCCTCATCCTTAGCAATGGCTGAAAAGAAGAACAAGAAGAAGCGGGAGGTGAAGCTGAACGGGTAGAAGAAGCATAAGTGGAGAAACTCAAAACGAGGAAAATCCTCCTGAAAAGTCTGCACAGAGTCGAGAAAAAAGAACGTGCAAACGAAGTGACAAGCAACGCAAAACACTTGGGCGATTTCGAGGTTACAGCCATTCAAATTAACAAGAGAGCCAAACACATTCGTCATCGCAAATGCCAAACACTTGTAAACATCTCAGACTCGTCGACATCGAACATGTCCTCCCCCTTTGCCTGCCACCTTTCGCTTCACGTAATCACTGAGTAGCCAACAGCTGCGTCTCGATTTAGCTGCTTGGCTTATGGTCCCAAACTCCGTAAATTTTTCATTTCTTGTTTCTTATGGATTTTTCCGTCCTCTTTTCATTTATTTTCATTTGAAAATAGTTTCGGCCGTAATCCGCAATGCTTATTAAGATTTTCTGGGTATCGTTCAAAGCAGCAAGGTAAGTAGAGTTGAAAATCCGCCTCCGTCGGTATCTGAACCAACGACCACTCGGTCTATCATGCTTCCAGTACGCACTCGCTATTACAAAATCTAACACACGTTTTTGACAAAAGTCTGTTATGAAATCCCGATGATCTTGAGACAGAAACATCAAATCAAAACATCGCGCTTCGTCAATGGCAGTGAGCGCTGTGGTTAATGAATGTGTTTCGTATCGTGCGTTAAGCTAAAAGATCCGTACGTCTGAGCAGATGAGACGAGTCGAACGAAGATACGAGACAGCTCGACACTAGACTAAAGACAAAAAACGTGACGAATCAAGAGTAGACAAAAGAAGACGAAACGAGACTGGTATAAGAGACGAACGTAGACGGGACGAGACTAGACAAAGGCGAAACAACTCACGACGATATCTAATGAAAGATAAAACAAGATTGAAATTGGACAAAACTGCTGAAATTGGACGAATGACGACGGAGCGGGGTGGGAGCGGGGTGGGAGCGGGGTAGGAGCGGGGTAGGAGCGGGGTAGGAGCGGGTAGGAGCGGGTAGGAGCGGGGTGGGCGCGGGTGGGAGCGGGGTGGGAGCGGTGGAGCGGGTGGGAGCGGGGTGGGAGCGCGGTGGGAGCGCGGTGGAGCGGGGTGGGAGCGGGGTGGGAGCGGGTGGAGCGGGGTGGGAGCGGGGTGGGAGCGGGGTGGGGATGGGTGGGAGTGGGGAGAGCGGGGTGGGAGCGGGTGGAGCTGGTGGGAGCGGGGGAGGGAGCGGGTGGGAGCGGGGTGGCGCGGGTGGAGCGGGTGGGAGCGGGTGGGAGCGGTGGAGCGGGGTGGAGCGGGGTGGAAAGCGGGTGGGAGCGGGTGGGAGCGGGTGGAGCGGTGGAGCGGGGTGGGGAGCGGGGTGGGAGCGGGGCAGGGAGTGGGTGGGAGCGGTGGGAGCGGGTGGGAGCGGGGTGGGAGCGGGTGGGAGCGGGTGGAGCGGTGGGAGCGGGGGTGGGAGCGGGTGGAGCGGGGTGGAGCGGGGTGGGAGCGGGGTGGGAGCGGTGGGAGCGGGTGGAGCGGGTGGAGCGGGGTGGGAGCGGGGTGGAGCGGGGTGGGAGCGGGGTGGGAGCGGAGGAGCGCGGGAGCGGTGGGCGCGGGTGGGAGCGGGTGGGAGCGGGTGGGAGCGGGGTGGAGCGGGGTGGGAGCGGGTGGGAGCGGTGGAGCGGGGTGGGCGCGGGGTGGGAGCGGGGTGGGAGCGGTGGGAGCGGGTGGGAGCGGGGTGGGGAGCGGGGGTGGGGAGCGGGGTGGGGGCGGGGTGGGAGCGGGGTGGGAGCGGGGTGGGAGCGGGGTGGGAGCGGGGTGGGAGCGGGGTGGGAGCGGGGTGGGAGCGGGGTGGAAGCGGGGTGGGAGCGGGGTGGAAGCGGGGTGGGAGCGAGCTGGGAACGGGCTGGGAGGAGCGCGAGATGCCCCTGTGCTGTTTAAAAATGCGCACGCGAGAGCTGCGTGGGTGGGCCAGGCCACGCGCCGCCGGAAGCCCGCAAATTGCGCGCAGCACACCTGGGACGCCGGTTAACGCGTGTTTGCTCCGCGTCAGCCACCCCTCCATTCTTGCCTCCTCGAGAGGTCGGAAGCGTTTTAGAGTGGATGCGACACGCAAAGCCTGGAATTTCTGGAACGTTGGAAGGTTTTTCTTTATCTGAAGCTTCGTTTTTCCCTCTACGACACGCATTTAGTGACATGGAAGTCTCGCAATGTTGACGTAGAAATTCTCTCAACAGTGATCCATCGAACTCACTTCGATTTTTTTATTATCCCACTTAAAAAGTAGTTATAAATATAGTCTTCATAGAGTCAAGTATATACAAGTCTAATTACAAAAGGCTATAAATTTTAATTTTTTCGGTAGCATGAATAAAAGTATCTGTTTTTTAATAATTAGAGGTCAGTACATGCAGATATAATTTGTTAATATCTGCATGCAAATTTAGTATGAAGGTAATACAAAACTATAATTGAAATTATAAAATTATCAACAAAAATGAAATGAAGAGGAACACGTGAATCATAACAATATTTCAAAGTGTCTACTTGTGAATCCTCTTCAATTTGTTTGGTGGAGCATCTTTCTGCTGCAAAACCAACATTACTGGTAATCTCCCATTGTGGCTGGGTGCCATCATCCTTAGCATTCTTCCATAACTCTAATATCTTGGTGAAATCTCTCACCTTGTTCATTGGTGACTTCACCCAAGATCTTAGGGAAGAAATCTCAATGCGAATGAAGAAAATGTGTCATCAGGGACATTCCACAGTCCAAATGCTTCTAATTTCGCCGAAAGATTTTTCACTAATAACTCTTTGACGTCCTCCTTGGGTTTTCCAACGAACCCCTTCATAACACAGAAGAATAATTTCCAAGCTACGTGTTCTTTAGGGGAAAGTATAACTTCGAAATTTCTGTCATAAAACAGTTTTCTGATTTCAGGTCCACTATAAATTCCCTTTTAATTTTGCTAAGTTTGAGAAAAAGGTATTTTAAATATTTCAATACATCTCCTCCTTTGTTCATCGCTTTAACAAATTTTTCATTAGTCCAAGTTTGATGTGAAGTGGGGGCAAGAGAATTCATTGTGAACCCACAAAAATCTTTGGTTTTATGATCCACCAAAGGAGCCACTCTTTGATTTTATAGTGCTTCTCTGTTGCTCTGCTAACTCACATGCACAGAAAACAGCAGTATTTAGTAAATTCCCATTGAAAACCAAATAACAATAATATTACTTTAAAATCTGCGCATATGAGCCAATTGTGATTTTCGTACCCGATGCTTCTGAAGATTACTTACATACTTTCGTATAATTCTTTTAAAACAATGTGCTATGGGAATAGATGCAAATGATCTTGCCTGTCCGGGTGACGCCGCGTCGCATTTTGTGTTGCCAACGACCAATTAACAAAAATTGAGATTCAGTGGAAAATTTTGACATACATCTGATTTCAGCGAATAAAATGCAATAAGGAACAGCAATTTTTATCAATGTTACCAAACCTATGTTGACCTGTGTTATTAATGCTACTTTAAACTTCCAACAAAGGCGATTTAGAACTAATGATTTAATCACCAGATGTGATTAACCCACCAGCGTGAACTGTGACTACAACTATTCTAAATATGACTTACGTGTTTTATAAATATATACATGTTTAGATATTATTAAAAAGGTTGATTACCTCATAAAAACAAAATATTGGAAAATCATTCAAACGACGATGGAAAAAAATCATATTTTAATAATTTTCTTCTTCCTCAAGATTCGATTCCTCGTGTTACAGGCGAGGTTTTTGTTCTAAAAACAATCTGGTTAAAAAGATTCTGACTAGCTCTATTACGCTAGTCTCCAGTCTGAACGAAGAGAGCTACTTAATGTTTTCCTAAATTAATAGATATCATCTAAAAAACTAAACATTCCTTTTGAACCTTTTTTAGCAAAATACCTCAGATATTCATTGTCAATAGAATATTCAGGAGTCGTGAGTAAAGTCTCTGGCGCCTGAAACGATACATCATTACAATACTGCAATATCAATATTTATGTGATCCATTGCCTAGAAAGAGACCCTAAGACCACAAAGGATATTCCATAGAAAAGCTTAAACAACGCGTAAGGGGTAAAAGGATTCTTAGCATAAATTTCAATAATTAAGATCCGAATCATTTAAAAATACTTAGTGTCTTGAGTTAATTGAAAGAGAAAAACCCGTCTTTAAGTTTTCTTCCCGCGCAACGATTCACATCCCTTTACTTTTCACTTTCTCGCCCTTACTTCGTGAGAAGAGAAAATATTGTAGTCTTGCGGGAAAACGGTGAATTTTCAATAAAAAGAAGCTTCTTATTCCCGGGCCTAGGTAAGGAAAAAGGGGATAAAACCTGTTTCTATATAAAGTAACTTCCTCTAAAACGTGATGTAGCCAGAATCAATGTTTTGTGGCTCCTTGATACCGAAAAATCTATTGACGCCAAAACGCTTGTCTAACCGTACTTCTGATATCTGTCCATCCGTTCATCTGTGGTCACGCTAGCTCCTTCAGCTGATTTTCTCCCAAACTGATATACCCTGATCGATCTGAACGCTCTCATGGCTTTGGGAATTTGAAACGGACATTTTTATTTTTGATTTAGAAACGGATGAAATCAGTTGTTTTTAATTTCTGCCAAAATTACGCATAACCTCATAAACGTAACAGAAATGAAATGTTATTTTACAATCATATCTGTCATCAAATCTATCTCGTATTACAGTAGTTTTAATCCCTTGCGCTTCTAATTACTTGTCTATACATGACGATTTGTAGACGTTTTGGTGCAGTTGAATGCCGGCTGACTAGCACCCCATCTCGATTGGATGTTTCTTCCCGTTTCCATTGACCCTCAGAGTAAATGCTTACATTGCTTCTTGTTTTGCATTTGGACAAAAATGTAGCTTCACTATATGTGCAATTTTTTTTTACCTCAGTGAGGTCTTAGAATTGAATAGTATTTGAATATGCGTTCTAATATTATTGCAGCAGGCAGAATGTCGATTCCTTTATGTGGGGACGATAACGAATAAAAGCCAAAATTTGTAATCATTTGTCGTTGCAAATAGTTTTTATGTCTCGGGAAAAAATATTGTCTATATTTTCTTATCATATCTTGCCAAAATATTGATTGCGAACTGTAATAATAATTTTACTTCTAGACGTACTACGTCACATTTCACATTAAATAAGTAAACAAACGAGTAAAATCGATAAAAACGACAAAAACAATATAAACGCTACAAACGAGTGAGTAAATAGGTCAGTTGGTAAGTCATTCAATAAATTTAAATAAATAAATAAATAAATAAATAAATAAATAAATAAATAAATAAATAAATAAATAAATAAATAAATAAATAAATAAATAAATAAATAAATAAATAAATAAATAAATAAATGAATAAACAAACAAAATAAATAAATAAATAAATAAATAAATAAATAAATAAATAAATAAATAAATAAATAAATAAATAAATAAATAAATAAATAAATAAATAAATAAATAAATAAATAAATAAATAAATAAATAAATAAATAAATAAATAAATAAATAAATAAATAAATAAAATTTAAAAAATAAATCTTGGGCGTCGAACGATTACATTCAAAATTTCCGTCGGCCGAACGTGGATGAAATACGTTGGAATCCCCCAGCTCGTGAGCCGCACCTCCTCGGCCTTCGCGGGAGATTTATCGCGTTGAATAATATTCGGAAATAGTCGCGCGCGCCACGCCGTCGCGACACGTTCGGCGCAAATAGCGCGCGTTGGCGGGGGCGGCGGCTTGGTCGCCGACGGGGAAGAGATCGCCAGGTGACGGGGCCTGGCCAGAAGGAACGTGAAATCATATCAGACATTTTTTTCTTAGCGCGATCTCCAGATTCAGCCGTTTCACAAGTCTTCCTCTGAGTATTCTCTGAGTTTTCTTAGTTATGTATTTTTTGCCTTGATCGCTATGTAAGGCAGCTATTACTATATATGATTTATAACGATTGTAGTATTTATAATGCTCGTTAGCATCAGACTTTTGACGCCTTTTTCTCTTTTTTTTCCTTTTCCTCTCGATTATACTTTTCTAGGATCGGGTCGAAGAGGGGCGGAGCGGAGAGGTGCAGAGCAGGACATGCCAGGCCAGGCCAGACTAGGGAGACGATACATTTGAGACAATGCTTTCCTTTACCTATCTGAATAGATGAATAGGGTTAATAAATATCCAGACAAGGAAAGAATTGGGCATTAAACTTCCTGTACGATTGAATCGCACGGGTTTTCACTAGTAACTTTTATAAAGGGTACAAGGTGTTCAGATACGAACACGTTTTCTAATTTAATATAAATTTTATGTAACGCTTAATTTATATTAATGATTTTTGCGTGTTCTTTATCAATTTTTAACTTTCTCGCCATAACTATTCAGACAAGAATTCTGGAGTGTAAAATTCATTAAGCCCGAGAGTCTCGAGCTGTAAATACCTTGGCATCCTCCTGGATTGTAAATTGGGATGGGAGAAACAAACGAACTATGTAGTGGGTAAAGCTTGGAGGTCTTTGCATTTCGTCATGAGAAATCTTAAAAAATGTAATACGAAAGCAAAGGAAATCGCGTATACCTCGCTTGTTAGGCCGGTAATGGAATACGGAGCTAGTTGTTGGGATCCGTACAGAATAGGACTTAAAAAGAGCTTAGAGAGGATACAAATGAGAGCGACAAAATATACATTTTGGAAGAACACACCTGCGCATTGGGAATCATTAGAACGCCGGAGGAAGAGGGCACGACTTTGCGCGCTGTATAAATCTTACGTTGGTTGCTCCGCATGGCAGGAAATTCGGAGAAGGCTAGATAAACCAGATTATTTAAATAGATTTGATCACAAATATAAAATTAGAACAAGAATACAAAGAACGGACCGAGGGAAATTCTCCTTTGTACACAGAACTATAGTAGATTGGAACGATTTGCCTGCGGCAGTTTTTGAGCCCTTTCCTTGCTCAGCGCGAGGTTTTAGAAAAAAAAGATAGGAAATTAGTCAATAGGGTGAAAACGTATAGTGAAGTGAAGTGAAAGGTGCGATTATGCGTAGTCTACAGTAAAAAGTATTGAACAATTAATATTTAGATAAAGTTATATGCAGTGTAGTGAAGTGAAGTGAAGTGATTTCATTTCTTCTGAATATGACTGAATAAGTTCTGATTGGGTGTATGTGAGGGTTCCTTCGTCTCTCTATGTACATACGCGTATATGTTTGTTTGTATGTATGTATATTTGTGTAATATGTAAGTTTATTCATTTATATGTTAGTGTATATACATTTTAATGTTTTGTATAAGAATGTAAATGCCATCTGCATATATAGGAAATAACAAAGTCAATTTGTTTGTTTATATTTCTTTTTATATATTATTATTTTATTTGCAATTGTAATTTTGCATTCTGCCACCGGGCATCATTCGCCCAATTGTAGAATAAATTTCTATCTATATCTATCTATTAACAGTTACATTGGGGGACATGTATAAAATGAATAAAATACGTATACTACCACCACCACCACCACCACCACTACCACCACCACTACCACCACCACTACCACTACCACTACCACTACCACTACCACTACCACTACCACTACCACTACCACTACCACTACCACTACCACTACCACTACCACTACCACTACCACTACCACTACCACCACCACCACCACCACCACTACCACCACCACTACCACCACCACTACCACTACCACTACCACTACCACTACCACTACCACTACCACTACCACTACCACTACCACTACCACTACCACTACCACTACCACTACCACTACCACTACCACTACCACTACTACCACTACTACTACTACTACTACTACTACTACTACTACTACTACTACTAGGGGGGTTGGTACTACTGGTGTTGCCTTGGTGAGTTGTGTGATTCTGCGTTCGTCGAGTTGTGCAATTTTATCCAAGTTCGGTAGGTGCTATGGCGTTTAAGGTATGTTAAATATATACAGCATTGTATAGTGTGCTCGAGTATATACGCACAACCTTTGGGATGACCGCATTGTAGTGGAAATGCTGCAAATGTGCATGTGATTTTGTACCGCGGATTCTGTGTTTACGTCCGCCATCTTGCATCGATTGTGCGTGTCACATATCGATATGGCGGCGACGAGATCACGCTCTGGCGGCTTAGATCCAAACGATGGTGCGACCTCCGCGACTCCTAGCGGCGGGTGTTCGAAGGTGGGTTCATCAGCGATCCCTAGCGGTGAGGCTGCGATGTTGACAGCAGTATTGGCGGGAAATTCAAATCCACACACGGAAGTGAATGGAACCGCGAAGGCCACTGAACGAGTACTGGTAGAAGTAAGTCCACTGCTGAATAAGGAAGGCCAGGATAATCTCCCTGAGAAGTTGACTGCCGCTCCGACGGGGAATTCTGAGGTAAACGGGATAACGAACGGAACTTCGAGTTCAGCGGCACGAGAACTGGCAGAGGAAAACCCGATAGTAAATAACGAAGACGGGGATAATCTTTCTGCCATCCTAAAGATTTTAAAGGAGATGAAAAGTGCCATGACGAAAAATACCTGCACTAGAATTAAGGAAGGTATTATTGAAATAGAAGACCTCATCGAAGACGCGTTGGAGAGAAAGAAACTCCGAGCGGACCTGGTAGACAGCAGCCCGCCATTAAGAAGAAGGGAAATCCAAGAAGCAAAGTTCCTGTTCCTGTAGCAGCCGCGTCCAAGGGTGAACCTAAGACGAGGAAACGTGGCGGAAACGGAGGGCTAAACCCAGCGGATATAGTCATCAGGCCTGCTGAAGGCGTCAGCTTCCCTCAGGTGCTGTCAAAGCTCAGGGTAGAATCTGAAATAAACCCCGAGGACTCGAAAACGGAGGTGAAGTGCATCCGACAGACCCGATCGGGAAATGTTCTTTTAGAACTGGGGAATAACTCGGAAGGGTGCAAGGCTTCACGAACACCCTGAAGTAAGCCCTTGGTGAGTCAGGAGCGGTGAGATATGGGGTACCCCGGTCGACCCTGGAAATAAGAGACCTTGACTGCGTCACCTCAACCGCAGATGTTGAGATAAGCATCAGGAAAGTCCTGAAAGCTCCGAGAGGAGAATTAATAATATCGGTGTCAAGAGCGAACCACAGGATGCAAAAAATTGCAGTCATAGAATTAGATGAACGCGACGCCAGAATACTCCTGATGAAAGGGACAATCCAGGTAGGATGGATTGCAAATTGCAGAATCCTACGGAGGGTGTTTGTCACTCGATGCTACAGATGCAACAGGTACGGCCACATTGCCAGAAATTGCAATGGACCAGACAGAAAGTCGGAATTCTACAGATGTGGAGAGAAAGGCCACAAGGCAGCCTTCTGCACATCTGAGATGAGATGCACCCTCAACGCTAGCACCGGAGATAAAAACAGAGAAGCACAATGTCACACCCGGGAACACGCGCCTGTGCAGTCTTCCGACAAGCCCTGCAGAAAGCCAAAGCAAAGGGGACGCCAAGACCCAACAATGGTTCAGGTCCTACAATGCAATGTAAATAGAAGCAAGACGGCGATGGACCTTCTCTTCCAACTGAAGGCGGAGAAGCGGCCTGACATTGTGCTGATTAGCGAGCAACACCGCAATATACAGAATGGGGTGTGGGTGGCGGACAATCTTGGCACTGCGGCCATATGGATACCCGGTTCTGGGAAAATAGTAATCGGGAAACAGGGGAAGGGTGACGGCTTTGTTTGGGTGAAGAGCAGAAATGTCAACTACGTAAGCTGCTACTTCACTCCAAACGAAAAAATAGACATATTTAAACAAAAGCTGGAAGAACTTGAAGATGCCGTAATCGACATGGGGGCGAAACTCTGGTCGCAGGTGACTTTAACGGGAAAGCACTGGAATGGGGAATGCCGTTCACGGATACCCGAGGCAGACTCATTGTAGACATGGCAGCAAGGCTGAACCTCGTCGTTCTCAGCAACGGCGATACGCCCACGTTCGAACGAGCAGGTTGCAGAGGAACTGTTCCCGACATCACCCTAGCGAGTGAGAAACTAGCGACCATCATCACCGACTGGAAAGTTTCGAGGGAATATACGGCAAGCGACCATCAATATATCACCTTCAGGGTAATGAAGGGGGGAACGGGCCACAGGAACCACACAACCCTGGGCTGGAACCCCACAAAAATGGACACGAGGAAGTTCAAATCCACGTTGAAGAAGGGTATTGCAGCGGAAGAAGCAAGTGCAACGAACGAGGTAAGCCCAGCTGAGAAGCTAGTCGTCAGCACTATGGCCGCCATTACAAGAGCGTGCGATGCCTCAATGCCCCGCCTGAAAAGCATCCCTAACAGAAACGCAGTCTACTGGTGGAATGAAGAGATTGCGGGTCTCAGGAAAGAATGTCAACGACTCAGACGCAAAGCGCTCAGAGGCAGAAGAGACTCGAGAGAAACGGAGGCAAAAACAGCGGAATATAAAGAGGCCAAAAAACACCTCAGAAGGACCATAGCGGAAAGCAAGAAGAAGTGGGATGAGCTGGCACAGGAGGTGGAAGACGACCCGTGGGGAAGAGGTTATAAGATCGTCAACAGGAAGCTAGGAGCCATCTCACCTACGAAAACACTGGAACCACACGTTGTTGATGACATCGTTGACGCCCTATTTCCCTCGTATCCGATGAGACACACCAACAAATATGATATAGCAGATGAAGAGATCCCTCTCTTCACTGCTGACGAATTAAAGATGGCGGCAAACTCTTTAAAGAACCGCAAAGCGCCGGGCCCAGACAGCATACCGACAGAGGCTCTGAAAGCAGTGGCACCCAACCGCAACTTCTGCTTGATATGTTCAATGCATGTCTCGGAGAAGGTAGGTTTTGTGCGAGATGGAAACGGGCACGTCTCGCCCTGATAAGCAAGGGCAAGGGACCCGCGCATGCCCCCTCGACGTATCGACCCCTGTGCATGCTGGATACAACGGGGAAACTATATGAAAAGATGCTCAAACCCCGCATCCAACAAGCCATTGAGGAAGCAGGGGGACTCTCAGCACGGCAATTCGGTTTCAGGAAAGGGAGGAGCACAAAAGACACTGTACAAGAAATTATTGACACGGTGAGTCGGGCAGAGACGGGCAACCACCGCTCACGCCCACTGTGCATGGTGGTGACTCTCGACGTCCAGAAAGCCTTCAACACGGCAAACTGGGCGGATATGATGAGCGCATTAGAGCAATTTAGAGTGCCCAATTACTTACTTCGTGTCATCGATGACTACCTCCTCGAGAGGGTTGTAATCTATGATACGGAGGAAGGGCAGAAACCAAAGAAATGACAACAGGAGCGGTCCAGGGGTCAATACTTGGACCAGATCTCTGGAATATCGTTTATGACGGAGTGCTCCAACTAGAAATGCCTGACGACACCTTCCTGGTTGGATATGCGGACGACCTGGCGGCCGTGCTGACAGCACGATCCCTGGAAGGCCTGCAAATCCGCCTGAACCAGACAACGAGACGGGTGCAAACCTGGATGAATGCACACGCCTTAAAGCTAGCTGTGCAGAAAATGGAGATAGTTATACTATCGAAGAAACGTATCAACTACCGGGCAGAGATGGTGATACTAGGTGAAACCATTCAGGCGGCAAAAGCAATTAATTACCTAGGGTTCATGCTTCATAACAAGCTCTCCTTTTGGGAGCAAATCAAGAGAGCAACTGACAAAGCTGCCAGAATAGCAACAACTCTGAGCAGACTAATGACAAATGTCCGCGACCCCAGTGCTGGAAAAAGGAAACTGCTAATGACAGTCACACAGTCAATCCTCTTATATGGTGCAGAGATCTGGGCGACATCGCTAAGACATGAAAAATACAAGAGAAGAATGTTAGCGGTCCAGAGAAGAGGAGCCCTGCGAATTGCAAGTGCCTACCGCACCGTCTCAGACGCAGCAATATTCGTAATTGCTGGAACGATCCCCATCGACCTGCTTGCTCACAAGAGGAAACGCTGGCGGGAAAGAGATATGGCCGAAGACAGAGAGAAGAAGAAGAAGGAAGAAAGGGAAAATACATTAACAACGTGGCAAGAGAGATGGAAGAACGAGAGACGAGGGAGATGGACAGCCCGACTCATCCCCAACATCGAACCATGGCTGAAAAGAAAGCACGGCGCGGTCAATTACTACCTGACACAATTTCTGTCAGGTCACGGCTTCTTTCGCACATTCCTAAACAAAATAGGGCGAAAAGAAAGCGCTATCTGCGTCTACTGCGGATACAGCGACGACGACGCGTACCACGCTTTCTCCAAGTGCGATAGGTGGCAAGCACAACGACTAGAACTGGAGACCAGAATTGGCGTAATCACACCTGAAAATGTCGTTAACAAAATGCTGAAGAATCCAGATCACTGGACGGCTGTAACAGCATTCGCCAGAAAAGTCTTGACACTGAAGAAACGCGAAGATGACGCCACAGAAACGTGACGTGACAACACACAGACTGATAGACGACCATCAAGATGAAGAGACAAAACGCAGATAAGAAAGCTAACCAGCTTAGAAAACGGTCCCGCTCTGAAGAATGCTGAAGAAGCGTACCGGAGCGGATCACCATGAGGAAAGGGGTTTATGGTTTTTAGTGGGTGCGAGCCTCACACTACCTAGAGAAATGGCCACTAGGCATTTTAGGTGTCTGTTAGAGATTTTCCAGTTTTCCCCTCAAGTTAAAAAAAAAAAACTACTGCAACTACTACTACTGCAACTACTACTGCAACTACTGCAACTACTATTGCAACTATTGCAACTATTGCAACTATTGCAACTATTGCAACTATTGCAACTACTGCAGCTACTGCAGCTACTGCAGCTACTGCAACTACTGCAACTACTGCTGCTATTGCTACTGTTCCTACTCCTACTCCTACCGCTACCGCGACTACCACTACCACTACCACTACCACTACCACTACCACTACCACCACCACCACCACCCCTCCATTGACGACATTAAAGGCGGCGATGGTGTAACGGTTAGCGTATCGGGCTGTTATACCCGATGCGTTTCGGGCTGTTAAGGGCGAAAAAATCCTTCGTTCGCCTTCCTTCGGATGGGAAGTAAAGCCGGCTCTCCCATGTTAGTAGATTTACTGCATATAAAAGATCCTCAAGCCTAAATGAAGCCTCAGAAGTAAATTCAAATTTCCTGTTTCGTCGCCCAAGTAATACTTTCTTTCTCCATAAGTAGGTGAAAGGAGCGTAACGAAATTTGCGTGGTCAGACGAAAGAGAGGCCTCATGGCCTGAGTCTCGCCACGTATAATAAGGCATTCATTCATTCATTCGAAGATCCTGGTGGTTCCCGGTAAGACGCGGTGAGCTCAGTGTTTGAAAACCCGTCTGGTGGCGGATCGCCTTGCTTGTGGAAAATCTAGTAATACGCTCGTGTCGACTGCACTGAAAGTTGAATTACATATGTGAGGTGGGTGTTGTAGCGGCAAGTTTCTTGTCGCTGCATTCTCCGTGATCCAGGATGTTTCAGCGCGTGAGCCCAGTGTAGAGTTTCATACACCCACGAATAACGTGATAGAACCAGAAAGAAAACCGATTTCCTTTCGCCCAGACACAGGTAATACTGATATTTTCTTCAATTTTTAATGTTAACAGTAGATCCCAACGCCAAGGTATGTTAATAGTCTTACTACTTATCGTTTTCATTACCTTCCCTTATGACAATAAAATAGAAAGACGTATAGCAGATCTTGGAACCAATCTTCAAAGCTCTCCCAACAGTTCTGTTTTTTTCTTGTTTCGTCTGTTTTATATTTTAAATTATAGATGGAGTGTATGCAGGAATGAAAAGTTCCTCCCATATAAAATGCGCCCTTATCAGTAACGGAAATCTTATTCTAATGCAAATTAAGATTAATGGGCTTTTTGCATCCTCCGTTAGCTTGTTTGACGGATTGCGACGTTTAATTATCTTCAATTTTTGAATTGGCAATTCTGACGGCAGGTATTGGCAGATGCAATTAAATGGTTCTACAATGTTTTCGCCGATATTGACATTAAAGACTCATTTTTTTTCTCGACTATGGATTTTTTATTTCAAAAAGTTTTAGCCAGCTTTGAAGAAGAGCGTTCGTCGTTTGTAAAAGTTCCCGTTAAGAAGCAATTCTGAATTATCTGATATAGTATATATATTTTTATACCTCCAAACACAGTAATCACGTGCATATTTATGTACATCTCCGAATTTAGATAATTATTCTTGCTTTGTTCAATGAATTACCAACTCGAGTGCAAAAAAAAAGGTAATGAATATAAAGAATGGTATGATTATGAATGGAGTGAACAATAGTTTTAGAAAGTTAAAGAAATTTAACATCTACAAATTAATAAATCACATGTAATAAGACCTGCTGTTCTATTAAACCTAAAATAGTATATACTTTATTTCTAATTGCGGGGAAAAATTAAAATTTTAATATTTTTAAACCAGAAGTAAAAATTTGTACTTGACAACATGATAACCTAAACAGTCTACCCGAAACATTGCAATAAAACTGTTAATTATTAGATACATTCTTTATCTATTTTTGATGTATTGCATATAGATAATTGTAATCGATCGTGCATTTTTTTAGTGATACGACATTCCTGGTATACGTGTACCAATCACCTAAATAATTATTTTTGTTTGTAGAAAAATGTACTTTTACCATTGTTAAGAAACACCCCTCCATAAATGTAGGAAGTAGGGCTCTATAAGACTAAACATAACTGAGGGAAACCCCGCTAGCCGCGGTAGGTCGGCGTCGGATCTCGCCATCCAGCGGGGAAAATCACCGCCATCTCCCGAGGGAAAAATATGCACTACACTTATGGTACTAATGAACTAAGCTGACTGAGCCCAGAATCACTAACTAACCAACAAACAAAACATAATTAACTATTGCTAACTATCGCAACTGGCTACTAAATAGTATTAACTTCAATACATTAAAATATATTTATTATCTTTGTAAAATACTAGGGATCTGTGAGAAAATTGGGTTTTAATGTCATTACGGTTAATGCAGCACTATCCTTAATCTGTCAAGTAATTGCGAGGGAAACATTGCGTACCACACAAGAGAGTACTTCAATAGTATCAAGCGTTTTGTGTGAATTCTTCAGTCAATCTATTTAAAACCCAGTTTTGGTCAAAAGGATACCAGTGGGTATAACATGGGTAACCAGTGGGTAACCAGTGGGTATGGGTATAACAATCAATGAAGATTGGACCAAGTGGCAAGCAGCTTGAACAACAACAACAAAATAAAAATGACTCTACCAAATATTCTTGCAGTTTTAAATATTATTGAGTTATTTGTATTCCTCACGTAGACTCCGGACACCATGGTTAGCATAAAGATAGTAAAATAAAATTTGGAGAGCTAGATTGATTGCTTGATTGATTTTTTTTGTTTTTCCGGGCGCGTCAACTACTTCGGTCATTAGTCCCTAAGTGTAGTGCATGTTTTTTTCGGGAGATGGCGGTGATCTTCCCCTCTGGATGGCGATTCCGGTGCCGACCTACTGTGGACTAGTGGGGTTTACCCATAACCACGACTCTTCCCACCAACGGGGCACTGCACCACCCGGGACAAGATCTAATCTCCCGACCGGTCTCCCAGGATATGTGGGAGCATGTTAGTGTAAGTGTGTGTGGAAGGGGAGAGGATAGGACAAGGAGAGGGAAGGACAGATCGCGCGCGGTCCGTGGCCCGTTTGCTAGGATACTGCTCCGGCATTCGCCTGGTGTTGATCGGAGAAACCACGAAAAAGTACCCATGAGAGCATTCGGCCGCTATAATTCTCCTCCAGACAGCGACTGAATTCGACCTAGCTGACAAGCTAGTGTCGAAAATCCTGTCGCCGTCAGGACTCGAACCTAGGACCTCCCGGTCAGAGACGCTGCAGTGACATCAGTTGATGCAGTGAGCTAACGCTCCCGGTTTAGAGAGCTAGATAACCGCTGGATGCATTCATATTACGAAGGTGATTGGATGCTGAAAATTCAGTTCCGACAATTTTAATAAGTTGTTTCTATCTATCGTCCAAGAGACTTTTTTTGAAATAACGTGAAAGAAAACTACAACACAAAATTCGGATTTGGCAATAACGAAAGCTGAGGCATTCGATTTGCAGAGTCGGCGAGCTCTACTGGCATGTCGCTTTGCGAAGAACTACTTTTTGTCATTCCATTTCCATTCTATGCCTCAATGAACAATTCAGATAGAACGCATGCATTTTTTGAGTTCTCTAAGATATTAGAAATATAATTAACTTTCATTACTATCTGTACTCATTCACTACGGGAGGTCAGTGAACATAGTTAATTGGTGTACATTACATAATTCACGACAACTTACAAAAACAACTTACAACAAAAGTATCACTAATAATTTTAGTCGCGGTACTCATTCACTAGAAGGCATACATTCCCATTACCCACTTCCCTATATATATATATATATATATATATATATATATATATATATATATATATATACACACACATTATGTTACACCGATGTGACGAAAACAAGTATGTCCATACGAGACGCGTTCGAACATCTTCTAAAATTCTGAAGCACTTTTTTTTTTGTCACAAAAATGCTTCCTATTACGCACTGGTATGTCCGCATTTCATTATCAATATGGCAGCGTATCACTACAGAAAATCTTTTTCCAACTACTATCGCCGAAGCCGTCGCCTCTCCATGTCAGACGAATTCTGCGGGGCCCTCCCCGCTCCCTCCTGGTGAGTGCGTTAACATTCCATCCCCGCTCTCCCTCGCACACAAAGCATTCCGCCGCTCGTAGGATGAACGCCACCCCACCCCACGCGCCCTCTTTCGCTGCGCGGAGCCACCTGTGCGCAGACGCGCAGTAGAGAGCGGATGTGACGCGCCGCCGGCGTCTGATTTGTGGCGGAGGCGCTCGCGTTCTTTGTTTTGCCTGCCGCCGCACGTGCCAGCGCCGTCCCCTTCCCCGCCCTCTCTGCCATCATGGCTGTACGCCGTCGTGCCGCCGCGCGTCGTGCGAGCGCTGGAGGCGGGGACAGCGAGGTGGATACATGTGGATGTGATGGTAGTGGAGGCGGGGATGGCAGAGGCGGGGGTGGCAGAGGCGGGGTGGCAGAGGCGGGGGTGGCAGAGGCGGGGGTGGCAGAGGCGGGGGTGGCAGAGGCGGGGGTGGCAATGCGGGGTGGCAGATGCGGGGGTGGCAGATGCGGGGGTGGCAGATGCGGGGGTGGCAGAGGCGGGGGTGGCGGTGTCAGGTGTGGCGAAGGCGGGTATGGAGGAGGCAGGGGTGGTGGAGGCGGGGGTGGTGAATGTGGGGGTGGCAGAGGCGAGGGTGGCAGAGGTGGGTATGGCGGAGGCGGGGGTTGCAGAGGTGGGGGGGCAGAGGCGGGGTTGGCGGTGGCAGGTGTGGTGGAGGCGGGTATGGCGGAGGCGGGGGTGGTAGAGGCGGGGGTAGTAGAGGCGGGGGTGGTGAAGGTGGGGGTGGAAGAGGCGGGGTGGATGTGGCGGGGCTGACGGTGGCGGGTGTGGCGCAGGCAGGGTGGTGGAGGCGGGGATGGGGGGAAGAGGTCGGGTGGGCAGGGGTAGAGGTCGGGGGGCGGGGGGCGTAGGCGGGAAGGGCTGAGGGGTGGAGGGTGTAGGAGGCGAAGGCTGGGCGGTGGAGACGGGGGGGGGCGGAGACGGTAATGGCGGAGGCGCGGGTGGCGGTGGCGGTGGCGGAGGTGGCGGGGGCGAAGGTGGCGGAGGTGGGTGGCGGAGGGGTCGGGGGGCGGTGGGCGGAGGCGTGAAGGGCTGAGGGGGTGGAGGAGGCTGAGGCTGGGCGGTGGAGGCGGGGGGGGGCGGAGACGGGTATGGCGGAGGTGGCGGAGGCGGAGGTGGCGGATGTGGAGAAGACTGGTGTAGCTGAGGCGGTGGTGGGGGAGGCGGGGTGGCAGGATTACGGAGTGAAGTTGGCGGAGGCGGGAGTGGCGGTTGCAGGTGTGGCGGAGGCGGGTATGGAGGAGGCGGGGGTGGTGGAGACGGAGGTGGTGAAGGTGGGGGTGGTGGAGACGGAGGTGGTGAAGGTGGGGGTGGCAGAGGTGGGTATGGCGGAGGCGGGGGTGGCAGAGGTGGGGATGGCAGAGGCGGGGGTGGCGGTGGCAGGTGCGGCGGAGGCGGGTATGGCGGAGGCGGGGGTGGTAGAGGCGGGGGTGATGGAGGTGGTGTGGCAGAGGCGGGGGTGGAGGTGGCGGGGTTGACGGTGGCGGGGGTGGCGCAGGCAGGGGGGGGGAGGCCGGGATGGGGGCGGGGGTAGAGGTCGGGGCGGGGCAGAGGCGGAAGGGCTGAGGGGGTGGAGGATGCGGAGGCTGGGCGGTGGAGGCGGGGGTGGAGACGGGTATGGTGGAGGCGCGGGTGGCGGAGGTGGAGGTGGCGGAGGCGGAGGTGGCGGAGGTGGGTGGCGGAGGGGTCGGGGAGCGGTGGGCGGAGGCGTGAAGGGCTGAGGGGGTGGAGGAGGCGGAGGCTGGGTGGTGGAGGCGGGTGGGGGGGCGGAGACGGGTATGGCGGAGGTGGCGGAGGTGGAGGAGACTGGTGTAGCTGAGGCGGTGGTGACGGTGGCGGGGTGGCGGGATTACGGAGTGAAGTTGGCGGAGGCGGGGGCGGCGGAAGCGGGAGAGGAGATGGAAGTGGTTTTGATGGCGATAGAAGCGAGATCTGCTGGAGGTGGCTGCGGTGCAGGAGAGACATCTGAAGTAGTTTGTAGGGGCGATGCGCTGCGGGTAGTATGGAAGAAACGGTAGTGAGGCGATGGAGGTACCGGTCGCGGAGTGACAGATGATGCAGGTGGTACTGATGGATTATATTGATTGATGTTTCCGGGCAATTGCGAAGACCACAGTTTCGTTAGATAATTATGTTTTATACCGGGATGTGGCAGTTATTGCTTTCCCACTTGATTGTGAAATCTGGTGCCGACCTACACGTCGAATTACCGGAATTTTCCTTCTCAAAGTATCTCCCTTCAGCGGGGTTCAGCCTCGACCGGAACAAGCTCTAGGCTGTCAACTGGTTTTCCAACATGTACTCGACTGGAAGCGTTTGGGCGATAGGATGCTGCGGAGAGGCTGGTGGCGGCGGCGCGCTGTGCGAACGGCGGAGTACTGTTCTGCCCCCCTTCAAATAAGGACTAGAATGTAACTTATATAATGTGTCATTGTCGCATGGGGATATGCACTCACAAGCATGACAAAATATTTTTATTTCTTGTTATGTTGGTAATTATGGCCAACATTCCTAGAATGGCCAGAGATACAGCGTGGTAATGAATTAATTAGTGGATGAATTTGGTTTATTTTAATCAAAGAACAATAAAAACTGTATTAACGTATAGGGGAGAAGTACAATCTGCGCAAGTTTTCTTGATCTCCGGCTTCTCCTCTTCCCCCTTTAATCATTAATACTATTAATTTAATTGTGGGATAATGAATGACTAGTAGTGCTCCATCCTTTTCGCATTATTTTTAAATTTGGGATTTTTTAACATTCGGCGAGTTCAACGATAATAATGCGTGCGCCATTCTTTTAAGCGTCGCTTGTTTTATCCGTGCAAAAAATGTGGAGCGATTTTTGAGAAAATACTCCCTTTTGAAAAAAAAATAATATGATCTTCTTTACAGAGCTGATATTTGTTAGGATTTTGTTTCAGATAAAAATGTCTTTTTTTGTAGTTTTGATAAGCCCCGAAAATTGAGAGATCACAAGAAATTCGACAAAGATCAACTTGTATACCGTGCTTTGATACATACGAGGAGAAATTTTAAAGAAGAAAATTGTGATGGTGGTGGACGAGAAAAGTAGGGGGCTGGGAGGCGGCTGATGGTGGAGGTGATGGAAGTAGTAGTGGCGGAGGTGCTGCCGAAACGGATAACGCAGAGTGCTTGGGGAGCACTGATTGGCAGAGATAGGATGAGATAGGATGCCGTGAAGAAGGGCAGGCGATAAGGCTGCGAATGTACCGACTTAGCTGGAAGAACAGTGGATACGCCGGAAACCGCGAAGTCGTAACTGCAGGTGCGGTGAGGGAAAGTAAAACTCTGAAAATCGGAGGTTATTAAAAGGATACATTAACAGGCATCTCCATATATTCAAAAGCTATAAAAAACAACTGTCACTTTGGTACTGTCGTAGTGATCTCCGACCGAAGGGTCGCGGATTCGAGTCCTGCCTCGGGCATGGTTGTATTTGTGTTCGTCCTTTCACCCCCTATCATCACCATATCGTTTCATCTTTATAGTTACCATCCCGTTAACACCAATAGTGGTCACTAATGACCTAGATGTTGATGCGACCTTAAACAACCAATTAAAAAAAGAAGTTCCAAATCATATTTTTCCATTATGAAGGATATGATGAAACAAAATATCTACAGGATTGATCGATTGAAAAATGTTTCCGGGCACGTCATCTGCTATGGTCATCTGCTATATTTCCTTTGTGTAGTGAATGTTTTACTACGTGGCCATGTTGCTCCCCTACTAGGATGGTGATAGCCTTCGCCGATCTGCATGACCCTACATACCAGCTGACGTGGCACAGGGCATCAAATAATAACACGGTTTCGCCTCAGTCCGGGTGGATCTAGTGTTCGAGCACCGAGGGTGGCTGGATTTTCGACACTTCCTCCACCTCCCATGACACAACATGTACTACACACGGCATTATTTCCATAGTAGTTGACCAGCTCAGAAACATGAAATGATCAATCAATCAACGTCACGACATGTGTGGTAATGTAGTGTATGAAACTGTGTGAGTGTAAGGAGGGAGGATAAAACTAGGAAAAGGAAGGGAACATCAGGTGGTCCTTGGTCTTTTTGTTAGGGTACTGTTCTGATGTTGATTGGAGAAATGGAAGAAAAATAAACTATCAGAGCAGTCAGCCACTAGAATGCCCTTCCAGAAACTGGGTGAACTCGACCAAGCTATGTAGCCAGAGTCGAAAAGCCGCAACCGTCGAGATCGAAACTAGGACCTCCCATCACCATTATAAATAAATTGAAATGATTTTGACATTCCACAATATAAACACTATCGTCACGAAACCATCAATATGAGAAACCTTCGGGAAAAGCAACGGAAAGCAAGAATCGAAAGTAGTAGACGAGTGATTCGCTTAAAAGAAATGCGGAAACGGTTCCAACGTAATAAGAAACAAATATCGACTGCTATACGCGGTGTCTATTCTTTCCCGCAGCAATTTGAAACTGTGAGTTGTGATGACCGCAAACGACATCATCAAATATTTCAAAATTCGACACGCTAGATTAGGAATTAGACAACAGTTCTGCATGACCTCACATGTACGAGCTTCAACGTTAACTCGTGTGAATACGTTTCGCGTATGGAAGACATTCACTGGACATTACGCCTTACTGCGCTTGAACTCTTTGAAGTGTGCGGAAATTAAAAGCTTTGTTTTTTTATATTAAATTCGTTATTTAAGGTCTGAACACCATCTAAGTCATTAGCGACCACTATTGCTGTTAACGGTATGGTAAGTATGAGGATGAAACGATATGGTGATAAGGTGTGAAAGGACGAACACAAATACAATCATGCCCAAGGCGGGACTCGAACCCGCGATCCTTCGGTCCGAGATAACTACGACACTACTGTCTCAGCGAACTCGTCCACCGAGCCTACAAAAGCTCTGTTGTTGCCGGTTACGCGGAGAGGAAATGTTTATTCTTTCCTTTGCTGCCTATACTACCGCCGGGCGTAGGTCTTCTGCAAGGACGATTGATTGATTGATTGATTGTTAGTGATTCCGAGCGCGTCAACTACTGAGGTCATTATCTCCGTAAGTGTAGTGCATGCTTTTACACCGGGAGATGGCAGTAATCTTTCCTCACTGAATGGCGAGATCCGGCACCGACCTACCGTCGACTAGCGGAGTTTTCCCCAACCAGGTATCTCCCATCGGTGTGGCACCGCCCCAGCCAGGACAATCTCTAAGCTCACGACCAGTCTCCCGGAATGTGTGGTAGTGTAGAGCATGTAAGTGTGTGTAAGGGGGTGAGCAGAGGACAAAGAAGAAAGATCGCGCGCGATCCCGTTTGTTAGGGTACTGCATTAGGGCATTCACCTCGTGTTGATTGGAGAAACCACGGTAAACTACCGATCAGAACAGCCGGTCGCCAGAATTCTCCTCAAGACAGCGACTGAATTCGACCTAGTGACAAGCTAGTGTCGAAAATCCTGCAGCCGTCGGGACTCGAACTTAGGATCTCCCGGTCAGAGGACCTGTAGTGGCGTCAGTTGATGCACTGAGCCACCTCTTCCGGTCTGCAAGGACGAGAACTCAGCGTCCGATCGTGGGTGATCGCCTCCAGAAAAGCGCTGCGGTAAGAGCGGAGGCCGAGTACTTAGCAGCAATGCCACGCCCAATGCAATCCTGTCCAGTTGGGTCCGAGTACGATATAGTGTTGGTTAGAAGAATGTGCACACAATTTTTCGAAAGAAAATACTCTTTTCTTTCTTAGGATTAATCTTTGGCAGAAATATGTCATAGAACCTTGTCGTAATTCTATGGTGGTTCATGGACAGCGTAAAACTTCCCGTGGTGCGATCCCGGGTTTGACGCTCGGTGGGCGCAAGAACAGAGTTGTAGCTTTCCTTTAAAAAATCATTTCATGTTCTGTAGTTGTGTGATGAAGAAAAGCTGGGGTATGCAAGGTTTGGTAGTTGCAGTGATTGGAATACGTCATGTTCGCCACATATTCTACCCGCGAAAAGAGGGAATTAAAGGCCCAAGCTTGGGGGACCCCGTTGGCTAGTCGGTAAAGTCGGACAATCGACCCAAAATATAATACATGCATACATACATTATTGTTGTCATTAGATTTTTGAAAATTCACATATTCTTTCAAACTTTCACCTGAGCATTTTTAAAACCTCACTTAGCTCTATTCAACTACTAAAATGCAAAAAAAAAAGAAATCGAAGCCATTTTTGAAAAAATAAAAATATCACAGGGGCTTTACGTTCAGTAGCTCTAAAAAATGAAAGATCCGACGATCGATCAGAGACTATTCATTTAGATTATGGGATCAACTGTATGTGACGTATGGGGGAGAAAATCATCTGCGCACGCTTTCTAGAGTTCATTTTTGTGAATAATTCTGTCCACTACTTTGTTAAATGTTCACAGATTAGTCGTTTTAAAAAACAACACATTTTCGGTATTAGAGGGCCCCAAAACGAATTTCCATCAAAATCGCGACATCATTCTTTTTAGCATTACAATACATTTTTCTTTATTACGTTTGCGAGAGAGTAAATGTAAATCTGAATTCAGAGGCAAAACATTTTGCAGAAATAAAAGGTATGTATTAAAATTTAAGGATTATGAAACACATGTAAAATCTGAACAAATTAACGTTTATAATGTTATTTCCCTTTGTGATACGCTCCTAAAGCAAACTTTTTTAAATGAAATGCGAAACAAAATGGACATGGTCTTTAGCGTGAATCACTTTTACGTAGTATTGCTACACTTTCCCTCTTTCTCTGTGGGCACATTTTTACTTCCTCTACACTAGAAATTTATCCTCTTAAATTCAGAGATCACCTTATTTTGCATTTTTTATATAAGTAACAACAATCTAATGGTGCTACAAGCCCATATACTTTCTCGTACAGTTGACAATGTTTGCGAAATCTTTAATATTTCAACATCAAACGTATTAACACTTATCACTTAAAAATACCACCAAATATAGCGGTCGTGGGATCATACATTGTTCGTCAGATTGATGGAGGCGGGACGTATCCATTTTGGTGCCAATTCTGGGTATGGTTTAGATGGTAGTGTTGCTCACAGGCAATCATTCTGAGAAAGAACTTTATTGGAACTAAGCACCCTCAAGATGTATATTTTATCACGTATACGAGAAAGATGTATGCTTCGTATAAGAGAAAGTAAAAAAAATTCGGAATCAGGTACCAATTAAACGTGTTTTTCGGTCAAAATAAACACATATTTTACCCTGCAGCATAATCTGGTCAGATTCGTAACTCATATATGCTCCAAAACCGACATTCTTACATGTAACAATTTCTTTTTGTACATATGTCGTATTCATTACCATGATCTGGACAATAGTTGTACGTGTAAGAATGTTGATATTCATGATTTATATTTTGAGTCATATTTTTATGGAGTAATGATAATTACAATCTTAAAAAATGTGACCAATCATATGAATTTCGATTGGATCATGGATCAAGTCACTTTTGCTACATTTTTAAAAATTTTATTTAGATTTCTCTTGTAATTCTATATGAATTGTATGTTATCTCTCACAATTTTCTAAATACAATTAAATATTTTCTTTTGCTTCTTTTCTTATAAGATTATTATTACAAAAACACGTTTTTTTCTTACACATTTTTATTTTTTAAGTTATTTGTAATAAAAATGTTATAAGAAAAGGAGAATTATTTAATTGTCTTTAGAAAATGACCCAGACAACAAACAGTTTTGATACTTCCTATTTTGGATCCTGAGACGTTTCATTTGAACTGTTGACATCATGTATCTTTTTAACAGGACGTACGTAAAATATTTATACTCATGGTGCTACAACCGCACATACTTTTTCCCATTATTCGTAACAGTTACATAATATTATACAATATCGTACTATATTTTACGTATCGTATTACTATGTGAGCCTGTAAAAGTGTTTCCAATCAGCAATTTTTTCTCCGCACAGAAATTAGTACTTAAGACCTTCTAAATACCATTGCGATTACCCACCATTGAGACCTGTACCATATTTAAGCGTCCATTGTTTTTTCGAGCGATTTCACAAGCACCTATTACTACTCTTCAGTGTCATTTACATCACACCTCTACTGCATAAACAATAAATTTTACATTACACCATAAAAAATTAAATGAATTGAATTCCGATCTAAGATACCGAGATATGACGGTGCGATGGGCAACTCGCCAGAAAATCCTGTCTCAGTACTCTAAACGTCTGTAACAATCGTAGACCCTCGTAACGCACCCTTTCCACATATTTCTCCGCAATATGTCAGAAATAAAATAATAAAAATAACATTTTTCCCAACAAGAATCTACAAATATATACTTTATCTTTATAATTCGCATTTATTTCATTCATCACTCCTAACAACTAAAGAACATGGCTGAGAGTCATCACATGCAATATTTGTTTAAGTTCTCAAAACAGTAAATTGGCCGTGCAAGCGACAGGAAACAAATGGCGTCTTTGTCGCTTTGAATTGACCGGTGGCCTCCCCTGTCTCCGCTCTCCAAGGCAGCGCTCACAAATCTTCGTTACCGCCTACTCTCACAAAAATAGAGCACACGATATTATAACATCCCTGTGCAATGTACAATATTTTATGTGTATTTTAATAATTCTCACCCATATCAGCACCATAATAGTTTAAACTAATCCACTCAAATACCAGACCTCTAATATATTACAATCCCGTAATTTTCCAAGATGCCTCCATTAGGGTTTAGTATCTATCAACAATTACTTACCGCCATAAAGTTGCTTTAGGAAGAAATGGAACACAACTGTTTTGGATTCGTTGTATAAAACATCATAAAAGTGGGCACATTGTTCAAGATTTTTTTTACACTTCCTACATATGACGTTTGGGAGGCTGAAAAGCTAAATTTAGTATTCAGAAATAAAGCTTGGGGGTATAGCCTTATTTGCTAGTCGTTAAAGGGATCACTGGTCCATAACAATTCTACAATTGTCGTGAGAGGCTTCCTCAGTATTTTGGAATAATATGTATTACAAATTACTAACACATGAATTTCATTTACTTTTTGGCTTGCGTTGAGACTGCCCATCGCTAGATCTGTACCTCAATCCATAAATAATAATAATAATAATAATAATAATAATAATAATAATAATAATAATAATAATAATATTGTTATTACTTTATTATGTGTATGCGCGAAATCACTTAGGCTTATCTAGCGCCTGTTAACTCCCAAGAGAAGAAAGGTTTGTTTACTGCTACTGCATTAATGAATAGCAGACGACCTTCTGGTGTCACCCTGAATTACCAATTACTGCAGTCTGCCTCATTCACACAATAAGGAACCTACTGGCACAGATACAAACTGGCGCACGCCTGTCCATTGTTCTTTCACAGTCAGGGACAACGTCAACGCATTCCAGGGAAACCCCTTATGTGAAAATGTTGAAGTAGGTCACGGATAAGGCGTGGATGGCACTGAACTCTTGCCTAACATTGACGTACAGTAGTGCTGCTCCATGCCAAAACACAGTAAATGAAAAACCAATTATTTTGAGAACAGAATGTTTCAATATTATTGTCATTAAGTGCGTACGTACTGAGTTTTAAGCTAGAGAAATTATTGAACCTACTAAAGACATTATTATATACGCCCGGTTTAAAGCAACGCCTTTATGCAATAGCCTACAGTGTATATGCAACAGTGCGTACAACATATTATTGAAAACAATATTTGTTATTGTGTTTTGGCATGGTGCAGCCGAATACGGCCTTTGGTGAATTATTTACTTATATTTTCTATTTATTTATCAATATTTTCTATTTATTTATCAATATTTTCTATTTATTTATCAATATTTTCTATTTATTTATCAATATTTTCTATTTATTTATCAATATTTTCTATTTATTTATTTACATTTACATATTTGTTTTATTTATTTATTTATTTATTTATTTATTTATTTATTTATTTATTTATTTATTTATTTATTTATTTATTTATTTATTTATTTATTTATTTATTTATTTATTTATTTATTTATTTATTTATTTATTTATTTATTTATTTATTATCACCTTATTAAGATTGATTGATTATTTCGTGTGTCCAGTTGAGTCAACTGCTGTGATGAGTCCTGTGGTACTAAAGTGACTACACTTACAAGTAAGAGCAAGTGTAAGTAAGGGTGAAGATAGGACGAGGAAGAGGAAGGAAAAATCGTGCGCTGTCCGTGGATCATTTGCTAGGGTACTGCTCCAGCATCCGCCTGTTGTTGATCGGAGAAGCCACGGAAAACTACCGATCAGAACAGCCGGCCACTAGAATTCTCCTCTAGACACAATTCGACCCGACTATCAAGCTAGTGTCGAAATTCCTGCCACAGCCGAAACTCGAGCCGTAGGAGCTCCTTGGCTGTCTGGGAGACGCCGCGTCCAAGACACAGGTGCCAACGTTTCAGCCGACAACTGCGACCTTCCTCAGGGCAAAGAAGTCTATGCTCTCGAACCGCAGGACTTCCCAGTCAGAAGCACCAATGACATTAGTTGATGCCCTGATCTACCTAAGCCGGTAAACCTCATTTCGTACACAGCAATTACCAGAGAAGGAAGGATGGCAAGCGTTCGTTGGTCTGGGTCGTACGCCCGGTGTTACAACGGCATTCGCCTAGAACTGGTCTGGGAAGTCGCGGAAAACACTGATTAGAGCAATCGGGCGACGAATTCGATCCCGGCAGGCACCGCTGGTAAAAGCATCGTGTAAATCTTCGGCACCGAACACGTATCGAAACCGCGACCACCCAATCATCACGCGCCAAAGCGTAAGGTGTTGCTGTAACGCATGGCAGACACAAAGGAACAAAATATATATGAAAATGAAAATAAAAAGATTAATGTAATTTTACTCGCATTTAAAAGATTTATATTGCCATGAATGTAGCGTGTTGTGCTTGTATATGAGAAAAACTTATACTATATATATACTCACTCATGCCATTAGAAAATGAAAAATAGTGTAAGTAGTACCAATAACTCCTTGTATTTAGTTAATTAATTACCGTAAAATTGTTTAATTTTCTACTAAAGCAATATTTCCTTTTATGCTGTCCACAAATAATTTTAAATCAAATTTTCATTAGGGGTGTATTATGGAAGAAGGGGAGAGAAAATGAAGATGAAAAACTAAATCGACGTAACGAAGGGGAATGAGGCGGAGGTGAAGAAAAGATAATTAAACGAGCACCCGGAAGAAATGTCTGGGAGAATTGAAACAAAGTTCGAGTGTGAAAACAGATGTGTCGAAATTGCAATATTCAATAGAACAAAAGAACAGAAAAAACACGTAGAGTTGCCTCTTTTTCTACAGACTTCTAAAGATCTTACCGTAGGACAATTACTTCAGAAAACAGATTTACAAAGAACGTGGTACACGAAGTGAAAAGAAATACCGACATTTTTTTACTATTCTACTTGTTGCTGGATATACCAATATATCAAAAATTGCTCATACATTCGCTTTGAACTTGAGTAAATACAACTGTTTCCCAAAAGGCCTTAGCAGACGAAGCAGCAAATCAACATTAATAGAGTCGCCAGAAAATTCAGACATTCAATACTAAATAAGAACAAACCGAAAATAATGAAGAAGGGAATTAAGAAATCTTACTCGTCATCAACTACACGCGAAACTCCCGTAAAGATAATTGTTTGACACAATACCTTTTAAGACACGAAAATAAAACACTAATTGCACGGCTCCTAATTTTTGAAATATGTAATTTGAAACATCACGATTTTCAAACTAAAATATCCAACTGGATATGGTTAGAACTGCAGGTACCGTTCACATTTTGGCATGAGATGAAACGAAATCGCAGAATCGACTCGAGAGACCGCATCTTTCATCTCTGATCGTAGTACGAACATGAGAAATTCAGACGTCCATACAAACACAATCATAAGAAAGCAACAAGAAGAATACCAATAATTCGTCTCGTTCCCAATCCCCTGGACGTTCGGGCACACCCACACCTCCGATAAGGACAATCGCTTCACACAACGCATTTCCAGACGACGCGGTAAACCAACACTCGCACGGTTGCCGATTTTCCAAACAATGCGGCCGTTTTCCGAGGTGGCGCCGGGGCGTGGCGGGGCGGGGTGGGGCGGGGTGGGGAGGGGTTGGGCGGGGGCGGGGCGGGGCTGGAGTCCGCGCGGGGGCGCCGAACGCGCTCGCCTGTTGCCACAAAGGCCTTCCGGCTGTGTGCGCTGTGCGGGCGGAGGTCAACAGTGCACAGTGGTGCTCGCGCGCTCTCCCCGCTCTCCCCGCCCTCCCCGCCCTCCCCGCCCCCCCCCCCCCGCCCCCGCGCACCTCGCCGCCTTGGCCCCGGCCGCGGCCTTCGTGTTTCCTCACCCCGTTAAGGGGCCTATGCACACAAGGGACACGCGACTATTTTGTCCGTTCGGTTTCACCCGTCCGGGCAAACAGGACGATCTGTGACCACAACCCGGCGGGTTAAGCTGTCACGAACGAAAACCATGGGCTCTCGATTTTCTTCGAAACATTTGTTTGGGATATTCGCAATGGATGTATGTCCATTTTGCCCGATCGGTTTTTACCGTCCGGGAAAACACGAGGCTCTTTGAACGCAACTCGGAGTGTAAAGCTGTCACGAACGTCTTTTAATTTTCTTGAATTATATGCAGCGGATACGTGACAATTTGCCTTTTACATTATACTCGTCACGTCGTTGGCAGTGGTCAAGCAGCAGCTCACTAACTTACAAGTTCTCCACGTCAGAGTGGGGGCAATAGCGGTCGGGGGCGGGAGATTCCTTTACTGTGCCATGGTACGCTTGTGGAAACAAAAAGAACACTGTCACTTGTCCGGTAAAATCCAACGCTCTGCCAATCAATCGCCCAACGTAACATGATACCCAATAGCGATTTTAGACACACAGTAGCTAGAAGGGTGACGGAAGTATTGCGCGCGGTTTCGGTCGCATTGTTTAAATATTCTGCTCCGACATTAGTTCAATCCCCGATGCAAAGAGTTTTCCAGCAATTACAATGAATCAAGATGGTCTGATCGAAGTGCGTTTTTTGAATCCAAGCGCTCGCCAGCAAGTCTCGAACGAGCTCGTGATTGAGGAGAAAATACCGAACGGGCAGGGGCAGCGTACAGGGGGTAGTTCCAACAAAGACTTCACCAGTCGTGGCGTGCACTCCGTTAGTAAGTCGAAAATTCTGCAAAATTAGTAACTGGTTCTCTTCTTAAAACTAGGGAATTACCTTTAGTAATCCATAAAGTTTTAAATTCATACTATCGTTATTCAATAAACTTGATTAATTAATAAACTTGAAGTTTCTGTCTTAATGTTGTAAGGTAACTTATTTCAGACAATACTTGTTCCTTCTGTAGCCTTGCAACTTCCTTAGCCGATTTACCCTTCGAGATATTCCCTTTCGTGTTCGCAGAACATGAACAGAGGGGCCGTCATTGGAAGTGCAGCCCCTCAATTTCTAGCCCTCCCGAGACGGGTCTGAGGCGAGCGATAGGTCTGACTCCTGCAGGCTTGTTTTGTGGAGTTCTTTGTACCGCCTAGTTGTGATTTTCACCTTCCCTGCCGTTCTCGTGTCAGAACATCTTGACTGTGTGTCGGTAGAATGGGAGGGAGATCGCTTTGGGACGACTGGATCCGCAGAACCGGACGTAGTTCTGGTCTCCCATTCTCGAATGACGCAACTCCTTTTAAAATATCTCCAACAGTACTGCTAGAACTCAGATTCGTCATTCGAAAATTTGTACAGAGTGAGTTCCATAGAAATTCACAAAGCGAGAGAAAATCAAGATGAAAAGGACGAGAGACAAGATTGATTAATTAATTTTTTCGTGTTTCCGGGCGCGTCGACTGCTTTGGTCATTAGCTCCGTAAGTGTAGTGCATGTTTTTTTCTAGGAATATGGCGGTGATCTTCCCCCGCTGGATGGCGAGATCCGGCGCCGACCACCGTCGGCTAGTGGGGTTTCCCCCTAACCAGAACTACGTCCCGTTCTGTCATCAGAACTACGTCCCGTTGGAGACCAGAACTAAGTTCGATTCTGCAGATCTAGTCGTCCCAACGGGATCTCCTATTCTACCGAGACACAGTCAAGATGTTCTGACACGAGAACGGCAGGGAAGGTGAAAATCACAACTAGGCGGTACAAAGGACTCTCCCACCAGAGGGGCACCGCCCCAGCCGGGACAAGCTCTAAACTCCTGACCGGTCTCCCGGAATATGTGTAGTGCATGTTATTGTAGTGTAGTGCATGTTAGTATAAATGTGTGTGTAAGGGAAGAGGAGAGGACAAGGAAGATGAAGGAAAGATCGCCCATTGGTAGGGTACTGCTCCGGCATTCGCCTCGTGTTGATCGGAGAAACCACGGAAAACTACCGATCAGAGCAGCCGGCCGCTAGAATTCTCTTCCAGACAGCGACTGAAAGAGAGACAAGAGAAACAAAAACAAAGCGAAATAAGAGAAGCGTCAGCGGTAAACAAAGAAGTAGAGAAAGAAGAAAAGCTACCTTTGTCTTTGGATCGTGCGTCTGCGTTCCTCAATTTGATCCTCGCTTGCTCGTTCTTCGTCTCCTCGACGAGGGCTACACCTCGTTTGTATCTCCCTCACCGTTCCTGCCGAACTGGCCCTCCCTGCCCGCGGCGTACGGACCCTCGTGTCTCCCGTTCCGACCCCGGCGCTCGCCCCGCCCGCCACGCCCCCAGAAGGCCACCGTCCTAATCCACGACAGCAGGCGCATAATTGGTTCCTGGCCGCGTGCACAACGCAGAATCGTGCGCTGTGGAACGGGATCGCGAGAACGTGCACAAATTTCAGAAATATTAATTTATTCGCAAGTTTAAAATCGCTTCTTAATTACGTAATTATACAAGTGTCTCAGAATAAAGGATATAAACTTCTAGGGCATGTTGAGGGGTCGAAAAATGATCACTTTTTGCTAATGAATATATATTGGAAAATGCAAATAACGGAGTAATATGCATTTATACTTGTGATGTTTTCCTCTGTTACCGAACTGTGTGCATTGATATTCGGAAAGAACATTACATCACATTCACTGCGTCAGGTGACTTGCTTAACCTTTCTTGTTCTCGGGTCCCATTTTTGTCGCATTCTTACCCGCGTGCAGTCTATCACTACTAAGAAAAATTTGAAAAAATGTTGGCGTTTAAGTATGTTTTTCTATGAAAACATAAGATGTATAGTTAATTTTACATTTCGTTTATGTATTTGTTAAAAATGTTTAAGAAATAAATAATGGACCACTGTCACGATCGCTTTCAATAACTTGTTCACTGTCTACATTACTTCTACAACTATCTTCCAGCCAATAACTAACTTCTTTCTCAATATGCACATTCACTGCTAAGAAACAATGCCACAAATGCCCAGATGCGGTCTCCGAGAATGCTCGAGACTTTCTCACTAGCCTAGGAAAACCGGGAAAACCACGACTTTTTGTGAAATGTGTTAACAGGGGAGGAAGGATTCGGTGGAAAGGTTAATCCTGAAAAAGTGAAGGTGTACAGATTATTTACTTTGAAGAATCGCATGCACTCTGGGACATCGCGCCCGGGTACCAGACGGTTAAAATCTGTGAAAAAGGATCTGCCTAGAGCAGTGGAAAATGTCACATATGTAATACCGTTTTATGAAATTTTCCACTATATGTTCATTGGCAAAATGAGATCATATTCGGCCTTACTACATGCTCCAGAAATGTGTAACATTTATTCTGATATATCTGTATTATTCCGGTTTTAGGATAAAATTGTGGGAAAACCATATCACCAACAAAGCTGCCAAATGTTTCATTGACTCAATATGAAAATGAAAAATAAATTTTATGAATATTATACTTTCACTGTTTTAAAAATCTCTGATAGTGACATGAAAGCAATGCGATCGTCCGTCTGTAGATCGTTACACAGAACAACACCACAGTTTCTTTTGTTATTATTTTCTTTAATGCATAAATCCGTGAGTCAACGCACAGTAATTCAAAAGTTGAAACAGGGTTTTGCCATGAAGTTACGTATTTTCACATTTGTGACTAGATGAGCAAGAATGAGTTGAAAAATGGTAGGAAATGGTTTGGCGTTTACGATATTGACATGATTAAAAATTTGTTTTTGTAGCCCTGAAGATCGCTGCAATGCAACTGATAAAGCTTTTTGCAACAATAAACACCTACGACAAAATAACGCCTCAGGTGTATTTCTACAATGAGCTGAAAACGTCTAGGAAGCAGAATTAAGTTATGTTTCAGTGCGCATAAATGTAATATTTTCGATGAAATGTTCATTCAGGTGTTTCGTGGTCAAGAAAATTCAATATTCCGAATCTTGCATTCAAACGATTTGGAATTTTCATTCGCTTTAAACAATGTGAACAAAGGACAATGGTCGAGTACGTTCTATGTGATTTCATGAACTGGAAAATGAACCAATTCCATCTAATGATGATGGTAAGAATTGTCCTTAAATATCGGGCGAGGGACGTGGCGGTGGGCTGTGGCGAGGCGGTGCAGTGACGGCAAAGCTAGCGGGCGAGATGTTTTTTTTAATTTTATTATTTTTCTGGTGCAGTGGGTTAACCACTTTAAAGAATAGTTACATAAAAGTATTACACATAGTACATATACTATGATTAAATTATTACATATAAGGAGAGTGTCCCCTCTGGGATCCTCTTCAACCATCTAGCAGTGCGTAATTGGAATTTTTTTTATTATTATTTTATTTGTTTAGACACTTTATTACATGTCGATTGTAGGGAATGTAGGGAGTAATGATATTGGTTTAAGGTGGGCGGAATTTGTCCTTGGGAAATCTGGAGCGGATTCTAGTTTGTAGGGGGTGAGAAGTTTTACCTAGATGAAAAATGTTCTGGGCTGGAAAATTAGATAGTTTTGAGTAAAACCTATCTGAGATTCTGGAAATATGTTGGGAGAGATAATGGGTCGTGGCGAAAGAAGGAGTAGTGAAGGAGGCGTCGCGAGCCAGGTGTGGCTGAGGGTTTTGATTCATTGATTAATTATTCTGGACGCTTCAGCTGCTAAGGCCATTACCGTAAGTGTAATGCACGTTATTGTCACGGGAGGTGGCGGTGATCGGTTGGTGAGATCCGACACCGACCCTCCCGTGGGCAAGTGGGTTTTTCCCCAACCAGGGACCTCCGACCAGCGGGGCATTGCCACAGCCGAGACAAGCTCTAGGCTTCCGACTGGTCTTCCGGCATGGGTAGTAGAGTAGGGGCTGTGTGTATAAGGGGCGGAATAGGACAAGGAAGAAAAAGATCGCGATCGGTACGTGGCCCCTTTTCTCAAGGTATTGCTTGGGCATTCGCCAGGTGTTGATCGGAGAAACCACCGGTAGCTAGAGTCTAAAATCCTGCTGGTCTGTCGTTACTCGAACCCTAGGAGCTCCCAGAGGCACTGCAGTGACATCAATTGATGCCCTCATCCACCTCTGCTGGTGTGGTTGAGGTTTAGGGCGTGAAGTAGAGGACGTGATGAGTACAGCAGCTTGATTTTTGATTTTTTTGATTTTTTTCGTGTTTGCGGGCGCGTCAACTACAAAGGTCATTAGTCCCGTTAGTGTAGTGCATGTTTTTTTTCTCGGGAGATGGCGGTGATCTTCCCCCGCTGGATGGCGAGATCCGGCGCCTACCTACCGTCGGCTAGTGGGGCTTCCCCCTAACCTGGACTCTCCCACCAGCGGGGCACCGCCCCAGCCGGGACAAGCTCTAAGCTCCCGACCGGTCTCCCGGAATTTGTGGTAGTGTAGTGCATGTTAGTGTAAGTGTGTGTGTGTAAGGGGAGAGGATAGGACAAGGAAGAGGAAGGACAGATCGCGCGCGGTCCGTGGCCCGTTTGGTAGGGTACTGCTCCGGCATTCGCCTGGTGTTGATCGGAGAAACCACGGAAAACTACCGATCAGAGCAGCCGGCCGCTAGACTTCTCCTCCAGACAGCAGCTGAATTCGACCTAGCTGAAAAGCTAGTGTCGAAAATCCTGCTGCCGTCAGGACTCGAACCTAGGACCTCCCGGTTAGAGGCGCTGTACAGCAGCTTGAGTTCACACCCCGTCGTCGCCCACGTCGTTGATCGGCAAACAGGCTGTTTGGGCGGCGTGATATTAGGAACACTATCAGAGCGGCCCTCCTCGCGCCAGGCGAGCACTAATCTAACTCAGCGGGTTTACTGAGCGGCAAAAACGAGGTCGAGGGCCTGGGCATGAGCATAGGTGAGAACGCAAGGGCGAGAACGAGAGCGGGGATGGTCGAGATCGAACTGAAATGGTAGCGGTTAGTACTACAGTGTGTTATCGACTAACAACCTGTTCGGATAGCAAATAAGTCGTACAACTAATATTTTTACGAAAGATTTTCATCTTTGTGTAATCAATACCTCAGAGATCTACAGAACCTACGAAATGGTTTAAGATTCATAGAATTGTGTATTACTTCCATTTTTGACGATTTTGACTGACTGGGAAGTCTTATATACAGACACTTCTAAATACAGTTTTTGAAAGGGTGGAATCTGTAATAAGCAAAATCTTATTATTTCACAATTGGTCTTGATTATATCGATAATTTCAATGAAATATTTTTCATATATTAAAAAAGTCTTATAATTTACCATATAAAAATTTGATGACATGAATATAAAATTTGCGAGCACAGGACTTGGTTCTTTTGAAGTATTTTTTAATGCCACCTAAACGAAAAATCTAACTAGGCTGCAGGTTGTCTTTGACTGTACTCTAGGACTAGACCTACCAAGGAAGTAAATATGATTAGCGATGAATTGAAAAAGTAGAACTGGCGACCGCCAGACTTCGTAAAGTCATTAGATTGTTATTTTTTTTGCGTCTTGTAATGACGAAACGCGTTTTGATAACCTCATTAGGCGTTTATTATAATAAAGAGTATTTAAGTAGATTACTTGATAATAAAGAGTAGATTATATAATCATATAAAGAGTAATCCTCGGTTACTTTTTATATACGTCCTAAGTCAAAGTTCTCTCAAGGACGCACAGTTGTTGCCACCTAAATACGCTGCCAGTATCGTTGAAATTCGAGAAGCAACATTCGATTTGGTAAAATTCCACGAGTCATAAAATCGCATTCAGTCATCATTAATATTGATCATTATTCTTGTAAATATAATATCTATAATATTAACAATAATAATAATACGAACAACAACAATAATAATAATAATAATAATAATAATAATAATAATAATAATAATAATAATAATAATAATAATAATAATAATAATAATAATAATAATAATAATAATAATAATAATAATAAAATATGAAACAAGAAGAACACCTCTGAATAGTGAGTCTGCCTCGCGAGTGGGCGCAGCGGCTGGCGCACGTCGGGGGCCGGGGTGGGGGTGGGGGTTGTTGGAGCGGGGCGGGCACCCCGGCGCGCGAGCAAACAAACAAGCGGCGTGTGGCTTTTTCTCGAGTGGGGCGGCGCGCCGACAGAGACGACGCCATCTGCCGGCGCCGAGAATGCGCCCCCCCCCGCGTCTCTGGCCGCGGTGATGCCTTCGCCACCTTCCACGCTCATTCTCTCTCTCATCACCTGCAAACCGCCCTCTCCATCCCCACATGACCATTTCCGCCACCGCCCCCACCCCATCGCACACCGTCCATTGCGATCCACCCTCATTCCCTCGTACTGTATCCACGTCGCCCACATTCGATACGGTATATTACCGTCACCGGCACCTCCACTGTCTCGTGTATTGCCCGTATTCGATACTTGACCTGGCCACACACACCGCATGTGGAGACAAATGAAGGGGTCACTAGAAAAGGTGCTAACTTTCGCCGAAAGTAACGTTTCAATGTGGACCGGTCGCATGCGACGGAATTATGTCGCTGGTGCAATCTCGTGAGCGTATACGTACTTCAGGGCATTATTTATTTATTTATTTATTTTATTTATTTTACGTAAAAAAACAGTTAAAAACTGCGTATGACGTGCTATGGGGAAAAGTGAATTGTGTGCACATTTTCTAAATTCTGTGATCCCTACACTGTCATATACTACTTAAATTTTGAATTTTTCAATTTTTCAAGGGAGAAAAAAAAACTCCCATATAATAAAATGTATTTCAAGGATAAATAAGCAATAAATTTTGAATTTTGAAAGGGAGAAAAAAACAAACAAAAAACTCCCATGTACTAAAATCTATTTTCAAGGATAAATAAGCAATAAATTTTGCCGGCCCGGTGGCCGAGATCGCTAAGGTAGTAGTGTCGTAGTGATCTCGGACCGAAGGGTCGCGGGTTGGAGTCCCGCCTCGGGCATGGTTGTATTTGTGTTCGTCCTTTCACCCCTTATCATCTATCACCATATCGTTTCATCCACATAGTTACCATACCGTTAACAGCAATAGTGGTCGCTAATGACCTTAGATGTTGATGCGACCTTAAATAAAAAAAATTTTGGCTCTTATTACTTCCTGCCGCGACAACATGGAAACGATAATTTGAATAATTGTATTTCCCACTGAATTCTAGAAGATGTGCACAGAAAATGAAGTTACATTTATGTCCAGAAGCAAAACAAGGGGCCATCTCAGCATTTGCTCAATGGATCAGGGAAACTGGACGAAAAACCTGATCGAGATGGGGGTCATTGACCCGGAAGCTGTAGTACAATAGTTGTTACAGGTTGTTTATACCCATTTATACAGTCCAAATGGTAATTAATGCATTATGTATCATTGTTAAAATTAATGTTACTTTTCTTGTGATGCTCAGTATAGTCTCTAATTGTATAGAAACAGTTATGCAGCAGAAACGATTTCACTAGGGATTTAAACTTTTCTATTGAATTTAATCGTTTAATGTCATCTGGCAAAGTGTTGTAAAATAATGTACATGTATTGTATGTGAATTTTTGTAATGAGCTGTTGATACTGTCACCTGATGAATATGATTTCTACGTCGAGTGTTATAGTAATAGACTTCGGCATTTTCTGAAAATATATTCCCGCCCTTAAGCAAGTCATTTTTACAAAAACCACTGATTCGTAAATAAAAAGACACGGTAATGGTAGAATTCCTAGATTAATGAAGAGAGGCTTACATGAATCACGTGGGTGGGATTTGGTTATTATTCGTACAATTCGTTTTTGTAATCTAAAAGTCTGGGAGCTATATGATGTATATCCCCAGAATATTATGCCATATCTCAGGCGGGAATGAACATTCGCGAAGTATACACAACGAGCAGTATGAAGGCTGACTGAATTTGCAAGAATTCTGAACGCGTAGCATAATGAACTTAATTTTGTGTTCAATTCATTTAAATGGACGTTCCATTTAAGGTTCGACTGAATTGAGAGACCTAAAAATTTTCGATATAAGTTGGCATTAGTTATAGAAGGTGCTATCTGCATACGAATGGCACACAAGAATCCATAACGAACATGCCATCCATAACGAATATCCTAATACTCCTACATAAAGGTATAAAAAGGCAGGTAAATTATGAGAATTGGAAAAGGGTGAAAAATACGAAGCTCAAAGATGCTGAAAAATAGTATAAAACTACAAGGGGGACGCAGTTCAAAACCACCACCAAATACGGTAAGATGTAAAACGTGCTATCTGCCGTGGGTACTTCACACCAGTGGCGTATTCACGGGGAGGGGAGAGGTTTACCTTTTTATTATTTTATTTATTTTACGTCAAAAACAGGTAAAAACTGTGTGACGTGCTATGGGGAGAAGTGAATTCTGTGCACGTTTTCAAAATCCTGTGATCCCTACCCTAAGTCATATACTACTTGAATTTTGAATACAGAAACAAAATGAGCGTTTTTTGCAAGGATTGTTAACAAAATATTGACTTCAATGTAATAAAATCTATTCTTAAGGGCTCTTCATTTATCTATCTTTTATTTGACAAAATCAATTTAAATGTTTATTTATGGAGCCTGGAGTGGGATTTATGTAATTATTTAAACAATCATACTTTATAGTACTATATATACGGTATAAAAACAATATACAATATAATAACATAAGTTTATTATGTAACAAAAATCTATGATGACCCTCTCCAAAATAATTGGCTGGATTGATTGATCGATTTTTTCGTGTTTCCGGGCGCATCAACTGCTTTGGTCATTAGTCCCGTTAGTGTAGTGCATGTTTTTTTTCGCGGGAGATGGCGGTGATCTTCCCCCGCTAGATGGCGAGATCCGGGGCCGACCTACCGTCGGTTTGTGGGGTTTCCCTCTAACCAGGACTCTCCCATCAGCGGGGCACCGCCCCAGCCGGGACAAGCTCTAAGTTCCCGACCGATCTCCCGGAATTTGTGGTAGTGTAGTGCATGTTAGTGTAATTGTGTGTGTGTGTGTGTGTGTAAGGGGAGAGGGTAGAACAAGGAAGAGGAAGGACAGATCCCGCGCGGGCCGTGGCCCGTTCGGTAGGGTACGGCTCCGGCATTCGCCTGGTGTTGATCGGAAATCGACTGGATCCGCCCGTGTTGCACACCGAGAGCATTTAATGACACTAGTGAACACGTTACAAGAATGACCTTTATTCTATAGTTGTTTTGAACTAGTCATTATGCTGAATTGACAAGTTAGTGTCAGTTGTTTGATTGATATGTAGTGTATGACAATAAACAATTTAAACAATCACATTCAAATTCATTGAATATTCCAATACATATTTTATTTTATTTATGTATCTGTCAGTCAAAAGGTGCTGTCGCATACAGCACTTTCTGCCACTAGATTCTCCTAATGACCAATGCGCTGTAATAACCTTTTTCAAACGTAGCAATTCTGATGCTGTACATAGAATGAGCGAAATAGAAATTATTTAGACGCAAAATCAATCATAAATATCAATATTTGGATAAATAAACGTTTTTGTAGTTCCTGTAAAATTAGTTTTTTGTCAATTAGCACCTTTTGCTGGTGACCCCTTCAAATTGTATATCGCAAATGTCCTGCACCTCAATGTCACCCTTAATGTGAATGTAATATGCTAACAACCTCTTCGATGTTGTAGTTGCTTCGGTTGCTCAGTTGGTTAGACCAACTGGTCGTAAACCAGTTTCGTTTGTCAGTTAGGGTAATGAATAATTTGAACAAATTGAAAATATAAATAAAATACATTAGTACTACACATGTGTCAGCAAATGAGTATGCACATCTAACACTAATTTTCTAACAAATAGTATACTCCAGTAGATATTTATGAGATTACAGGAATTATGAGATCTCTGAAACTCTTGCGAAAGCCACACACGTTTTAAAAACAAATTTGATTTCTAAAGACACTAACATTAATTTGGTTTCATGGAAGGAAATACCGAAAAGAAGCTGACTCTTACTATTAGTCAAACGTTAAACACTGAGAACCACATGTAGGGGAAGCAAAATTGCTCCGTGCCGTACAGATTTTTCAGATCTTTTCATATTTTGCCTAAAATACTCCTTTCTTATTACAGCATTTTGTTCATTATCTAATTAGGATTTTTACAATAACAATGACAAAATCAAGGTCAACATTTTTCTCTGCATAGCTCAGTGTATTCGCACATAGTAGGCAATGAGTATGGAATGTGAAGGTCAGAAAAGGACTGTGTCATCTGATGGCAATTACTGATTGCAATTTGATTGAAATACAACAAATTTGACGTTCCTTCTTCTCCACTTCAAGGGCAGGTCAATGACCTGTTCCGGCTTCTAAGAATTCCATCTTTTTAGCGGTCCACCTCGGTCTCTTCTGCCTTGCGGCCTATACTTAAGTGCCTGCTTTGGATTGCGAGTCTGCCATTCTTTCCACATGTAACCATTCCTGTCTGTAACATTGTATCTTGTCGTCGATTGCTTGAACGTTTAATTCTTTTTGAAATTCCTCATTTCTGAGTTTATTTAATCTGGTACATTATTTTACTTATCTCAAGAATTTCATTTCGGCAGACTATAACGCCTGCTTATCCCTCACAGTCCAGCATTAACTTTCGAACAACAGAGACGGGACAGCCGTTACTTTATACATATCCTCATTAGAGTTTTTATCGTCAAGAGTTTGCCGAACATTCATGGCAGGCAACAGCTAGCATATAAAGTCTTCAGCCATATCAATATTGAATTAAGGACAGTTAGTTTGAAAGTTATAAAAGAATATCAATGGGTTGAACATTATCAAAGTTTATGGTGTAACCCTGAAGGCGAAAATATCCAATGTGCAATGCTCGTACAAGCTTCGGTAGATGACATTTATTTTGAAGAATTAGAAACACTAATAACGGGACTAAAAGCTCCGGGATTTGACGAAATAAATGCCGAACTGATTAAATGTGGAGGTTTGCTGTTACGCAAATCTAAGTCTTAGGTTTATATTGGAAGCAATGCAGTGTCTCTGAAGAATGGCACAAAGCAAAAGTGATCTTCTTATTTAAAAAAATTAAAGAAGCGACTGTGGCAACTACAGATGTGTTAGTTTATCATCCACATGCTATAAAATAGATGTAAACATTTTAAATAAAAGGTTCGTTAATATCTCTGATATTTTAGAAGACGGTTTTAGAACACGGTTTTAGAAAAGGACGGAACTGAACAGAATATTTTTACCATTCGACAACTAATAGAAAAACATAGGAAATTTACTCTAGAGACCCATTTAGTTTTCATCGATTATGAGCTTTCGATAAATTGAAACGCTCTACTTTATGGGAAATTATGGAAAAAGCGGTTACCCACACCACTTAATCATTAACATTAAATCTCTGTAGCAGAATACCTCCGTTATTTTAGAACTAAAAGAAAAATATTCCCCCCAAAAAAAACAAGGAGTTCGCAAAGGAAGTAGCCTTTCCCCAATATTTAAAAAATATATACTTGTATGATGTCATTAGTTGAATGGAAGAACAAAATTAGCCTAGGAATTACGCTTAAAATGGAGTGTGCTTAAATACACTCCTATTTGCTGATGATCAAATTATAATCAAAGAAAGTCAGGATGACTTGCAAGGGCCTATTCATTAATTAAACTAAATTTGCAAAGGATATTATCAAAAGATTTCAAAAACAAAGACCAAAAGAATGGCATTTGTGGAAAAACATCCTATTAGCACCAAAATAATTTTGGAAAATACGAACGGGAACAAGTTAACCATTTTAATTATTTGGATTGTAACATGTTCTTCACCGAAGTCGATATAGATTAAAAAAATCATAAATATCAGACTATATGCGGGACCATTCGGTGAACTCTTAAAGGTAAACTTTGAGATATATTAACGCATTCCATTCCATTTAAGAAATGCAAAGTGTTCAATAAAATAGGTTTTGCTCCTTTTTTGCGTAATAAATGTAAATAAAATATAGCTGTTCCGAATAAATCTACGGCATGTATTGATTGAAATCCATTAGTATCTCATTAGTTTAGCGAAGGACTAGCAATATTCCGCAAAGTCTGGCTCTCTCCAATTGACCGCTAATCAGAGAAATTGAGTAAAAATTGTTTCTCAGTAATGTATTTAAAAATAAAAATGTACACCAGGAAGATAAACATTTTAGCTAATAGTGAAGAAAGTACGAGATATTCAAGTAAACTTCCATTCTTACTCTCACAAATAACATTTTCATTGCTTTTTTATTCCATTACCAGAGCAAATTCTCTTTTCAACAGACAAGTAATCCACTTTATGTTTTACCCATGCGTTTCAAGCGTTGAATTTCAAATGCATCAGAAAATATCCCTAAAAGAAGGTATGTTGATAGAGAGCTTACCCTGTCATTCCTTCTCTATACACACTAAAAGCTTGCACATTTTCCGCAAATTTTTAACAACGTTCTCTCTATATTGAATATAAAACTAAAAATATTCGCCTCTACTCAATATAAGACTGCGACGTAAAGATATACGATTCTGTCAAAAAGAGTGAAAGACACGTAATATTTACGGATTTTTTTTTCGCAGACTTTTCACATAAATCCTCCGCCACGGTCCAAAGAGAATGAACCGAGGGAGGGAACGGGTAACCGGCAGCGCGTAAAATTCAGTATCACCAGACCGTCGTCGGCGAAATTGTCTTTCGGGCGTGTTCGCTCCCTGAGAGCTAAGCAAAAGTCGCAAGTCTTCCTCACCCAATTAAAGAGGCCGCTCCGCTGGCCCGTTGGAGCTCGTTCGAAAATACACAAGTGGTAGCGGGCCTTCGTAGTTGCTAGTTGGCCCCAGAGTCACCCAACGCCGCTCGCCTTGTTAGAGACTCGTCGCCGCTATTTTCAGTGAGTGCTTACACAGCGTTTGCACTACGTCTCTCGCCTTGATCTTCCTAGGATTTGCCTGCGAGCGGGCGGAATTGTAGCTTTGAACGAGGAACACGGAGACGGCGAGAACAAGGTCGTTGGTCTAGAGCTACGTTTTAAAACTTTTTCAGGAATTTTACGGTTGAAGTGAAAGTATTATAATGCTTCACACCAACTCGCACGACGTATGTACCTGATGGAATACCATAAGCGTTAGAACCAACGAGAAGTTTTATCTAGTACAGTAAATGTACAAAATCGTTATTTTACCACATAGTCTAGAAGACAAGTTTCAAAACAGAACCCAAAATAATGTTCAAAGATCGTGAGATGAAAAAAGTTGTGATGTGTAAGTCGAGAGAATGAGACAAAGTGAAAGAACAAAAAACCACGTGTAGTCCATGACCTGTTTGTTACTACTTCGATACATGTCTGGTATTGATCGGATAAACCATGGATAACTACCAATTACAGCAGCTGTCTCTCTAGAACTCTCTTTCAAAAGTTGAATTCAACAGAGATATAAAAATAGTAGTGTAAAAAGGTTCAGTGCATGATAGATTCCTCAAGAACAATAGTCCACATTGATTTCCTTCCGTAAAAATTGTAATAGTCTCTACATTTAGGAGATAACGATATATCTAATGTACAGAAGTAAACAAGCAATTGCCTCTGCAATTGCAGCATTTGCGCTGTGAATCAATGGAAAGTTGAATCCCCCGCCGAGATTGGGAACATTAAGCCAGTTGTTTGCGAAAAGAAAAGTGGAAATGTAATACTATTCGTTCTAAGTAGCAAAAAACAAAAAATAAGAACAAAAACAAAACAAAAAAACAACAGTTTCCTTTACACTAAAAAATTCATGGTTTCGTTTACACTAACGTTACAGTAAGAACAATCTTCATTGACTCCTGAGTTATTATAGTACACAATGGAGTAAAAAGCTGTTTTGCAGAACATATTAACAGGTTTTTTTAAACTTCGGAATGTCTTAATATTCTAATACGGGATGGTAAATTGTTGAAGGACACAAATGAGTTAAAAGCAGATTTTTCATGTTACTTTCAATAAATGCGAATTAACTGATGACTCTTTGTGCACCTGCGATATAGTAAGCTCTGCGATATAGAACTCCATGAACTAAATAGGTTTTCTAGAAACAAATTTATTAACAAAATAGAAAGGTGGCGATAGTGTTTCAATTAGCATTAACATCAGTTCCATACTTTCTGAAATATTTCTTCATGTAATACACTCATTTCTACACCAATTTCGGCAACGTAATTTATTGAACATACTCTTTCATTCCCAACCAGTAACTGAGAATCACTAAGTGCTCAGTTTTGTCGCGCATCACGCAAATTAGCGTTCTGTTGACTCCAAACTTTCGCCTTCTCTGTTTTCGAGGCAGGTAAGTTCCACGCGGTTTGGGCTTCGCTCCAATAGAATCCCACGCTTGGCACTGAATCTTGTTATTTCCTCTTCCACTGCCGGTATTTGTGGGTCTGTGTAGATGGCTCCCTTGGGCGTCCACCTCCAGGCATTCGCTGCTCTACGTAATGTTTTCGAGTGGATAGTCAAAAATACTCACGTGCGTAATATTCATGTTTAGGAAAAGACTCTACTAGCACGGACGTTTCACAAATTTGCTATTTAAGGAGAAACTCTTGAGGAAACGCATTTCTTCCTGATAGCTGAATGATGGAATAAATAGTAGGTAATTTACATATCAACTTAATTTGAAGAAAACAAAATGTAAGGTATAAAGAATTAAATCAAATAATTTTAATACACTGATGATATCTGAAATCGTCGAAAGTCGGCTATTATAATCGCAAACATGGTTAGAGGAAGCTAAACTTCTTACTTACATGTCTTTAGAACTCTTATATCCAACTTCTATAAATGAAAAAACAACTTATTAATAGTTTCTTTCTATGTATTGAAAATTTTTCATTCTAATAATACGTTAATAAGATTTTATTATATGATATGATATATGCTGTATAATGTGGTGTATTATCGTGTTAGAAACGTATAATACTCGAAACATTTAGAGCGGGGATGTGAAATTGAGTTGATCTCAATAGGATATTCACCATTGGTCTGACAAGCAAACATCAAAAGTTTTTGAACCATGAACCTTTTACAGGAATTGAAGAATTCAAGGACTGGAATGTAGCGCCCGTAGTTTTAACGAACAACCAGTAGAAAAATCTAAAATCATACATGATACCATGCGACGACTAGTACAGAGCGATATTATGATAGAATATCGAGGTGATTGACAAAAATACAGAAACATCGAAATTATTACTGGCATAAGAATTATAACTCGTCCAAAAATAATATACCTACGTTTCCTTCTATGTACTAAAATATTTCTGAGCAAAACATTCAGTTCAAGAAACAAAAGCAGTCCATGGATAGTTCAACATAATGTATTTTGTGTTCTTATTTTTGTCCATTTCCTGCACGTCAGAAAACATCCTTTGGAATGGGTATGAGGACGTGGTAGGACAGAAATGAACTGAAACGTGTGTAATAGTGTGAAGGGCTTTCGAACAAGTCACGATAACTATGAAGATACAAGTATTTCATGTTTACAATATACATTCCTGTTCTTTGGTTCGATACGGGCTTTGGCCGACCAGCGGTGACCCTGCCTCGCGGCCATGGGATAAGGAGTTCGTGTGGTCAGTACGAAGACATCCCTTTGCCGTATATACTGGTCTTCTTAACCTTAGGGTGGGCTTTTTTATTGTCACACAGCAATATATACTGGAAGATTTGTAAGGAAAGCATACAGGTATATTTTGCCTCGACCGGAAATCGAAACCGAGGCTGCGCTGTGCAAAGCAAAACGCTAACAAACGAGCCACCCAGGGAGACTTTACAATATATGTATGTCTGTTCTTTGGAGCAATAGCCTCTGAGGAAGCCTTGACCTACCAGCGGCGTCCCGACCTTGCGGCCATGGGTTACGGGGTACATGTGGTTAGCACGCATTCCAACGCCTTGTTCTGGTCTTATCAACCTAAGAAGTGAGTTTTCTCATTGCCACACAGCCACATATACTGGGATATTGCAAGAAAAGCGCAAACTATAATCTTCTGCGACCGGGCATTCAACCCGTGTCGCGTCATGGAAAGCGAGTACGCTGAACAACGAGCTATCCGCGAGGACTTTACAATATGTAGCCCGACAGAGAAATAAATCTCCACCTTATCTAATTGCGTAAGGCAGCTACGCAGAAGAAAAGACGTCACATGGAATTTGAAGGGGCAGGGCGCTTCTTGCAGATGGCTTGGTGTGGCTGGCGGGCGCGGCGCTCGGAGATCGCGGGTGCGATGGCCGATGAAGCGACGTGCGTCCGCCTCTTCGCCCAAAATACACGCCGCCCCCTGCGACGCCATGCGACGCCACGGGACACCACGCCCCCGCCTCACACGATGACGCCGCAGGCGCCGTCACACCACACCCCCTGCGCCAACGCGCGCTCTTCCCCGCCCCCTACACCCCATCCCGCCCCTCTTCCTCCTCCTCCCCGCTTATCCTTGCGTCGTTTGTCCATCCCGGCCTCCAGCCCTACCTAGCCATCCCTACGTTGCAGGACACCTGATCAAAATATAAAGATCATGTTCCTGTTCTTTGGCTCAACAGCCCGCTTCGACCTTGGCTAACCAGCGGTGACCAGGCCTCGCGGCCGTAGGATAAGGTATTCGTGTAGTTAGCACAATCCCTTCACCGTTTATACTGGTCTTTATAACGTTAGGGTAGGGTTTCTCATCGTCACACATCAAGAGATACTGGGACATTTGTAAGGAAATCGCACAGGTAAAATTTTCCTCGGCCGGAAATCGATCCCGGGGTTGCGCCTTGGAAAGCGAGCACGCTAACCAACGAGCCACCGAGGGAGGCTGTAAATATACATATTAATACGTATTAATAATAGATAACTGTAAGACATCCATAATCAATGTTTCTGTTGTGTACAAGGAAATTAAGGTGAAAGACAGCAGCTCTTTCATAAACAATTTTATTATAACCAAACCACAATCCAAAAATCTAGTCCAGAAATACAGCCAGGTCAAAAAACAAAGTTCCACGAAATGAACCTATTCGAAGCAAATTTACAGTCCGCCGGAGAATCACTACCGTTGCACGCACACGTCAACAAGAACTTCCAACTCACACTAGGCACTCGATCAGCTTCCTAAACAGTCACTGTCTACCGCCCCGGCCAGGAGCCCTTACGCCCCGAGGCACCGGCGCGAGTCTCTCACTTGCCCCCTCTGTGGCGGGGAATCGAGGGGAGGTGCCCCTTCGGAGACCGCGTAGCCGACGCGGTCCGGTGCCCTCGGGAAAGCGCCGTCGCTCGCACTGCTCCTGGTGGTGCCATTCGGAACTACTCATTCCTATCCTGGTCGCGCCCCGCGGCGCAACCCTGCAGCGGCCTCAGTGGGCCGCAACTACACTGCCTGGTACAGTGTGCCCACCACACCGATCCTCGGGACACACTTGCTGTGGTACACAGCAGTTCCGTTCATCTGTCATGGTGAATAAAATAATTTATTGTCGAGCAATTACAAACACTGCAAACAATCCAGCGATTTAACCTTTTCTCTCCAGTTCGCTGAGTGAACTGCCTTTCCAGATAGAATGGTTCATATAGGGGATACTGGATCAGTCCATTGTCCAGCCCAAAGGGCGAAAGTGGGGACAAGAGGAATAGTCAGGCTTGGTACTTAGGCGATTGTTTAAAGTACTACTCTATAGTCCGTCCGGAATTCGTGGCAGGAAGCCACGAAAACTACCAGAACTGAACTAAATTGAACTAAAATTGTCATCAGGGATCTGGTATCATCTGGTTGGTGACCAATATCAGTCGTAGTCGAGAGTAGAAAAAAATCTCATAAACATTTTACGTAAACATTTGTGGACAATCACAGGCAAAAGTCTCATATGAATAAACTCTAATTATGATAACTTCTTGTAGTTTTTACGATGTCATTTCAGCATTCACCTTGTGTTAATATTCACAACGAAAATCAGTGCTACTACGTGTTCCAAGTCTTATCGGAAGCGCGGGTTACAAGACGTGAACCCAGTTACCTCAAATCTCTTTATCCCACAGCGAATATTTATATCTGCGAATCGCGTCCACGAATCGTCACTTGCCTGCACGTCAGATTTCCGCGAATCGCCCAGGGGTTATAAATACCTGAGTAGATTTGAGTTCTCGAAACTTCGAGAACATTACTAATTCGCTCATTTGATTGGGCGATAAATACCCACCTCTTTTTGCAAGCAAAATTCACTTCACCAGCAAATTTGTCTTGTTTCCGCAAGATTGCAAAATTATTATAGTTGACTGTGGTGTACAGATGTACTGCTGGTAACGAAAAATTTTCTTGTATTTTGCAAATTTTAAGTCCAGTTTATGGCATTCGTGACAATTACACAAGTGTATATATCATCTCAAATTATATCTGTAATAGTGTGGTAATCGCTTAAGTATCGCATCGTTCCCGAACAGAGTGGTACGAGTTATAAACTGAATTGCATTGTACGAATTTTTCGAGTGATATGGTGGCTTCAGTGTTCGTGTTCACTTCAATTTTCGTCTGACAAAGGGTTGCATAAGCAAACTAATTGTATGAGTGTAAATTTCCTGTTACACGTGTCTGCAGTCCAGCACGTTCTGCGGAGTCTGCCAGTTTCGTCAAAACTTTCTTATCAAGACCATCTTTGTAGTGTCATATGTGTTCTACTGCATGAGCAGTTATGCAAAAATTGGGAATAAATGTTCTTTCATCTGAATCTCCTATATGTGTGTGTGTGTGTGTGAGTGCTTATGTTTTACGACGGATTCCGTAACCTACATTCCATTGCATCCACCCTACTAAGCTGTCTTAATTTCAGCTGCATTTTCGAAATACAGTTCACTCATGCAATATCCATCGCGCTACGCCTAACAATTTGTGTGACTGTAAATATGAGTAATGTATATAAAAAACAACGTTTATTTAGAACTTAATATTTACATTGCATTGCGGTTTTCCACCACATTTCTAATGGCTAATAATAGCAATAATACTAATAGTTCCGAGCTGTTTAGACTCGTCTTGAAGAGTTTTCAAAGTCTGAGATTTTCTCCTCTCTTGGTATCACTTCACTTTGCTTCACTGCCTACGTTACTATATACAAAAGACTTTACGGGCACTTCACCGGTTGGTTCCGATCTGACCTATTTAATAACTCCGTTGCAGGCGTCCCTGTCGCGTCCTTGTTGCCGTGGCCCTATTACCCAATGCCTAAAGTACACCACACATGCGTCCCTGTCGCGTCCTTATTGTGCTCACTACACTACGCCACTGCTGCATCTTGTCGCGCCGCTATCCCGCCCCCGCGGCGGTCCCCGCCGCTCACGGCTCGGGCGGTGGCTTGCACGCCCGGCGGTACTCGACGGGGATCAGGCCGTTCTGGGCGGTGTGGTAGTAGTAGCAGGCGGCGCTGCCGTTTATGGCTTCGGCAATGACCCGCTCGCGCAGACTCTTTACTGACTGCTTGTTCCGCGCAAGACGAGTGAGGGCAGCCGCACTGCTCTCGCACCACTCCCCCAGGGCTCCCACCACTACGGGCAGGAACTCGACCTCCCGGAAGTTCCTCTGCAGGAGCACAGGGACGATCTCGCGGTACTTGGCGGCCTTTTCAGCATATTTGTCTTCCAGGGCCCTTGGGTAGGCCACTGTGACCGCCACTTCCACGCAGATCGCCTGATGCCCCTTTCCTAAGACTAGATCCGGGCGCCTCCTCCCGCCGACCGCCTGGTCCTCGAATAGCACTCGCCAGCCGCCTGCTGTTGCCGCGTTCTTGATATGTTTAACAACGCGGTTGTGGCGGAGCTTCACTATTTCGAGGTTTGGCCGGCACTCGCCGATGACGTGGCCTAGTTTGTTTGAAAGGCAAGCGAATATGCGTGCTAACTCATTTCTGCAGTACAAAGGGGCACGGGCTTCCTCATTCACCATACGTCACGTTTTCTATACTATCTTTTCGTTCCTGGACTCTCCAGGAGGCGTAAGAGCATGCACTTCAAGCAATAGAACGAGCAATCCTCAGCTCATATTTTCTTCAATTACTATGGGAAGGAATGATGAAACATGCCTCGAGAATACGGTCAGATTCCTGCCCTTTAACGCGCCCTATGTCCCCGCGGGACATAATGGGCCATAATACACAATATTACATTCTAATACTTATATATTCAATGAAAGTTTACACATTATGCCATACAATATTAAGATTTTTTCATTTTGTAAATTATTTGGTTGTAATTTAATAGAATGAAATAATATTGTACTTTCCGGCCAATGATTCCATCCCATTCTGTTTCTCAAGACTCTTAGCCAATCTCCTGATGACCCCAGTTGGCTCACGGCAAGCGAAATAGATTACACTCTGCGTCGCAGATGTGTTTCTAACGGTAATATATCTTATCATATCTCACATTCCATCAAACGTGCCTACTTTGACTCGCGGAAGGCCATATATTTCGGCCGGTGTAAAAATATCATTCGTATGGTGGGCTTCGAGTAAAAATGAACAGTTGCAAAAACTACGAGACGACTCTTGGATTTATGTCAACTTCAAACAAATAAATACACACTTCAACTTTTGGTGCTCAGAGGGGAGGCGGTAAGATAAACATATTTATTGCCATTATTACTGAAAACTAAGACATTATTACGATTACACGTAATGCATTAGATGAATGGATAAATTTTAATTTAATTACTAAGCGAAAGGTGAAGAGCTTGTCTCTAATGGTACGATTTTCAAAACAGTAAGCTCGTACGTACCTTAATTATTTTTTATGGTGTTTTTATCTGTACACGCAGGAATACCCAGTCGCAGTTAAAATACCCATTCAACACTTTTAGATCACTTCAGTTGATCTCACGCAGTAAGTAAATCTACGAAATTCAACATCATATGTTTTTCAGTAAATGTTCGGCTTGGTTATTGTTTTCGAAACGTCTTCGAGTAAAATACTTAGAATAGTAAAAGAATAAAACAATAAAAATAAAACTTTCGCTGGTTTAAATGAACAACCGGACAGTTCATTAAAAGCTTTGGCACCCGTGTTTCGACACTCGTTAACTCACATTTTCAATGCTTCTTTACGCACAGGCATACTTCAAAATATTTTCAAAAGAGCAAACATTAAACATATTTTTAAGACAAAAATTAAAATCAAATTTTAGACCAATTTCCCTTTTATCAGTTCTTTTTACAAAATATTAGAGAGACTTTTCTACAATATTTTCGCTTCAGCTGCGAGTCGAATTTCCGCTATCAACAGTTACGAGCGTTCTGCGCCGAGTAAGACCAGTACAATCTCGGCTGGACTCAATCGGCCGGACTGTTTTAATCACTTTATTATTTGTTATTTTTATTTGAAGCGTAATATTCCCATGCAATAGCATAAACTGTCCCGTTTATCCACATCTTATTTTAGCTCATAGGGCCATCGTCCGTATTTGAGCTCGTATGTACACATCGCCTCATTGTGGCCCACTGCCCGTGAGGCGCTATTACCGTCCTACGCAAGACTAGCTCACGTCGTTCCCCCTCTCACCAAGCATGGGATGCTTGGGTTTGAAGGCCGAGCATGTTTCGCTCGGTGGGTCGCGGTCGAGCGAAACCCTGTCCTACTGGCCTGACGCCTAGCAGATTTGCTGCGAACTGCCGTGGTGCTCGAGCAAAATCGTCTCGTGCAGCACTCGAAAACATGCAAAGAAGGTGACAGAAAACGCGTTGCAACGCAAGATAACACCCATCGCAGAAGTAACATTATCAGGCCAACCTTCAGAAAGGGTGTAATGTAAAAATGTCCGATAGATTTAGCATTCTCAACGAACGATCCGAACCAAAGGATATTCCACCAATATTCGTTACCACCAAAAACAATTACCCAGAACTCGTTTTTGAAATTAAAGATAAAATGTGCAATCACTTTATTACGAAATTGAAGACCAAAATTGCAAATTTAAATCCTTTCCACGCACGATTTCCGTTGTGATTTAAGTATTTCATTGAAACATACTATTTATCGTCAGGTGCTCCCACACGTAAAAATATTTGAATAGAGTTCCAAAATATACACCCATTAATCACCGAAGAATAAATACTTACAGATATAAAAGCCTAGTTTCAGTCATCGAAGTAACTGGGCTAATGAAAGACAATATCCCCATTCCAGTGGTACCAATATAATTTAATGGTAAAGACAAAGTAGTAACAGTCCCCCAAATCAACACTGTCTGGAACTCATAGTTAAACATAAAAACGAATGAAACAAGAGGTCGTGCGTATTTTGTACCAAAGACTATGTCACTGCACAATGGCCAATGAAAGCAAGAACCCAAAATGTGTAAACTGCAATGAAGCTCATAGGGGAGACTTTCCATGGAATGAATGCCCAAGTAATAAATAATTAACACACAAAACGCCAAGTAATACTATCTCAGACAAACTTCTTTAGCAACAGTATTACCTTCACTAAATCCCAGAAACATTCCACCACTTCCACATGTAACAGAAGTACCAAACATCAACCACATAAACTTCAGCCAAACCAGCGCACCACAACCTAAACACAATCAGAAACCAACCATTTAGATAATCAACAATGACGCTATTGAGAAATTAACATCTTCACCTCTAAAGAGCATAATTCATTCAATTACCAACTTTATAACAAATATTTCAACCTCAATAATTCGTGTCATCCACAATCATTCATTATTCGTAATAATACGTAACCTCTTAATTGCTCCTCACCATCTATCATACACTAGAAATGCGAAGGTAAATAAACACAGTCATTGTTTCCCCAGGAAAAAAAGCAGACAAAATCAGATTAGAGATACGTATAATAATAATAATAATAATAATAATAATAATAATAATAATAATAATAATAATAATAATAATAATAATAATAATAATAATAATAATAATAATACGTATTATAAAACTGTACTCCACAGATGTATACACCAAATACATATGACTGAATAAGTGGTATACGAAGATACTGAGAAGATCATGGGAGATAATCAAAATCACCAAAAACAAAGTAAATAATCAAAAAATCAAATGATTTTTTTTACATGAATTGATATTACTTTCAATACAATTCAGTGTACACAAAAATTTTTAAAAAATCGTGATTTTTAATCTTACATATTTTTTACAATTATTAGTTATACGTTTGATTGAGGCAATGATCGATTATGTAGCACTTTACATCGTATTGTTTTGCAGAAGAAACAAAAACTTACTGAAAATTTACAGAACAATACCAAATTTGTCATTCGTAGTTTTGTAGAGTATAATTCCTTTCTCACATACTACAACATTTTTATTATTAATCCATTTAATTTTGAAATACTGTAGACCAGAACTCTGACATAACGCCCAAGAATTGCCCTTGACATCGAGCTGGATTAAATATCTTTACTCCTCAAATTTGAATTATCCCTTTCCCCGAAAGAGGCCTCACGAAGACACGACTCTGGACCTGCCCATGGGCTGAATACACAATATTAAAACTACGCGTATATTTAACTCATGAGCGCAATACATGTAGGGATCTGGTTATTCAGTTGTGCGACATTCCGTCGCAGCGGGGGGTGGGAGGCTGGGAAGCAGGTTGTCACCCGCCCCCTCCACGTCCCGTCTCACGCACGCACGCACGCACGCAGCGCCACGCACGCATGCACGCGCTCACGCACGCGTGCGAGCGCGCGCGGCCCGAAATACGCGGGGGCCCCGCCACCGGCGCGCCGCGAATAGGCCCGGCCGCGTATTTCGGGCGCGCGGGGGCGGAGCCGAGCGGGGCCGAGCGGAGCGGAGCGGAGCGGAGCGCGGCCTGGCGGCGGGCGCCGGCAGCGGGCCAAACGCACTCCCGTCGCCCCCCGCACGGCACACTTCGCTGCGCTCTTCGCCACTTTCTCGCCGGCCCCGCCCCCTTCGCTCGCTCTCCCAGCTCCTCTCTCCTCGTTGCTGCGCCCCTTCTCCGGTCCACGGTCCCCTCCGCCGCCCACTCTAGATCTTTTCCGTCCCCCGCCTTTTCTTTCATTATCCTCCCTGGACCTTTTCGCTTGCTTTTCCTTCGCCTGTGTCTCTTTTCCCCATTTCTTCGGTGTTCCACGTTTCTGCTGTCCATATCCTGCCGGCTCTTCTCGTTGCAAGCTGCCGTTTGCTTGCGATGCTCTTGAGTGACAGTTACACACATAACGCGCTAATTGCGGGCTGTAAATGGAAATACAAGTAAACTCTCCTATTCCCATCAACACACAAGACATCATAGTTGACAACTTAACATTTGAATTTACTGTGAGTATTTTGTTCCTTAAATGAACAAAAATACATTGTGCTAAGTTTCTAATATCTTTCTCAGCACTCATGCATTGGAAGTAGTTCTTACCTACATTATTTATTGGCCGGAGATTGTTTCTTTGCGGTATTCGTAGGGCAGATGAGGACAAGAATTGACCAACTACGGAAGTCTGCATCACAAATCCTCGAATAGCTCTTTTAGGCGAATGGATGATTGAAAAAAAACAGCACTTCAGAGAATAAATCGGTACAAAATAGTAGCTTATGCAATTAGTTTATAATGCTAAGTTTTATTGCACGAGTACATGGTTTGAAAACGAGTGACGTTAGGAGCGAATTTGCAAATTTGTTCGAATGCAATAAAGCAAAATTATAAACGTGTTTCATACGCTATTTTTTGTATAAGAGCATTATAAATTTATAAGAGAATCACACTTAATTTCGCGAAACAACTTTCTTGTGACGTCTCGGTTATTTGATATGTGTGAGAAAAGGGTGTCGGTTGTTCCGTCTATCTGTACCTCCCCACGATTCTCTCGCTGCGATTGGCTGAATGTGTGAAGATGGAATCATTCGTGCTGAAAAAAACAGTCCAACTGACACCGAGTTCTGATGATGTTCATATATTATGTTCTAATATGAAACATTTTTTTTATATATTAACACATTTATTCATTTTGGAGGATTTACATCGTTCAGTACAACTGCTTTACAGATGTATTTTATCAGACTTATTCTAGTTAAAATATCTAAGCTAACTTAATCTATGCATTGGAGAGGATACTCTAGGGGAGAACCTCGGTGTTATGAATTGTCGTTGGCTAAAATTTTGAGGAATGCTTCAAAAGGGAATCTATTTTTTATTCGTGTGTGGGTTGGATTTTTCGGAAGTTTGTAATGGGATGCTGCTGGTATGTCTGTTAGGTTGTGGTAGAAGTTGTGTGATATTTGTGCTATTTGGTTTATTATTGTATTGATGTTTAATTCTGAATGAAGTTGTTTATTACTTATGAACCAGGGGGCATTTGTGATTAATCTTAAAAATTTATTTTGCATTACTTGAATTTTATTGACATTTGTGGGGGCTGCGTTCGTCCATATGGGGCATGCATAAAGGAGTAGTGGTCAGATTATTGTTTTGTATAGTGTTGTACTGTTTGTGTATGACAGAGATTTATGTTTGTTGATTAGTTGCCGGAGTTGGAATAATTTATTTCTTGCTTGTTTAATTTTGATATCTATGTGGGTTTTCCAGGTTAGTTTTGTGTCCAGATGAAGTCCTAGGTGTTTTATGGGTTGCGATGGTGGGAATATGAAACATGAAGTCCAAGGACAAACTTACTCTGTAGTAGATTTACCGTACCGTACTGATTTACCGTACCCTACTTTCAATGAGAAATTGCAGTAACGTATTTTTGATTTTATTCACAAAAATTAAAATGGAAATAATGTCTAGTACATTCTGCGGTCACCGAAATTGTCTGGATGACCAGAAGACAGAGTGTTTTAAGGTGTTTTTTTAGAGTCGAATTTAGAATCGTTTTTTAGAATTTTTAAGGTAATGAAAACCATATAAATATATCAAATGGTAATTTCATTGCCAATCACTATCTTTGTGAAACCGAATTTTTATATTATGTTTCAATAACATCGAATTATAGAAGCAGACTTAATGCTGCATCTAACATATCGATCCAGTTATCATCCGTTACTCCTGACTTATTGAACTGATCTGACTTACTGAAAATATATTGTAGTAATTCTCAAACAGATCAATAACAGTTTCTATATTCAAGTCCATCTCTCTCATGAGATAAAATTTCTATGGAAATTAGTTTTATTGAAAGTTGAATCATATTTGTTTTTTGAAGCAGCTATTTTTTACTCAAACTTTGGCAAGAATGTAATGGTATTTTTTACAGAGATTAAGTAGTACTTTTATAATATATTTCCTAAATTGAAAATTATTCACTAGTGAAAACCATTTGTTCAACCCTGGTTGGAGAAGAAGTGGAATTGTTTTTTGGTAAGAACGTGAAAGAACTGAAGCGGTCATCCGAACAAGGGGACAAGTACCCATCAACAAATTGTGCAGGAGGCAATGAAAAACCTGCTGTATTATGTTCATTTCCAAGGCGAATTGTGCACGTGTTCTTCCACTCAACTTTGCACACTTCAACTTTCCACTAATAATTGAGAATATATTTTTTCACAAATAACACAATAAAACGAACGAACCATCGTAATGATTGTTAGAAAATATTGCATTTTCCATAGAAAGTCACAAGTTTTATAAACACAAAATATACGAGACGCGAGGGAAAACTATATTAAGAGGTACTTGTGTTTACTCAATGCCACTAGAGATAAAACACTGGTTCAATTCAATTGAGCGTATCGTGGTATCTAGCGACTTTCTCAGAGTATATCCTAAGACAAGATAGAGGACTAAATCAAGATTTCATTATCTGAATATTTCAGTTTAGTACAAGTCGACTCTTGTCTCGTTCGGCCGGTTTTTAAATTCAAGTACGATCTAGTTTCGTCGTTAGGGCTTGTTTAAGTTTTCTTTCATCCAACTGAACCACTTGTGAATGACTTTCCTTTTTCCATGGTTGCAACCAATTTTGAGTCTTTATCAGTCATCAGCGTCCTTGCAAGACGAAAGTGATCACATTCCCAGGGCCAGTCCAACACTGTTCTAAAGGAAGAGTGCATTACAGACGACAGTAACTAGTGAAAGGAAGGAGACACAAAAATAACTGTAAAAAGAAAGTGGTATTTTAGGGTATTAAAGACAATCAAACTACTAATACATTTTAAAATATTTTTTATTCTCACAGACACAAAAAGTACGTTTCGCGGCACAATATGGCCGCATCAACAAGTAGTCTGAATAAACTGTTATTAATTTAACCTGTTTCTTTACAAGTAAAATTTGAAACAAGAAACAAAATTGCAAAAACAAAATCGGATTTAAATAAGATGTAAATTAGAATTAAAAATTAGATACAAAATCGAAAAACATGAAATTTCTTAATACAATAAAAACGCAAATAGTATATGAATATATAAATACAAAGCACAAGTCTCACTTGTGACAAAGAAACAAAAGCCACACGCATTACAAAGTTGCAAATTGAAAAGCAATCAAGTAAAACAATCCAGTAAAACTACGGAATGGACTCGAAACGAGGCTAGTCTGAGGTCGACTACCACCGTCGAAATCAGAAAGACAAATGAAAGACCCCGAGGTAAAAAATGTCAATGTGAGGGGCCTAGAGGGGAGGGGGTAAAAAAGTTTATTCGGGGAGAGAAGTAAGACCAACAAGGGCAAGGAAGAACAAAGAAGACCGAAGTCATGAGATATACCTTTAATTATTCCATGGAGCGTAATTTAATTTTGGACAACACATTTGCATAACCATTGGTGATAATATTCGATTCAACATTCAAATTGACGGTGTGAATCTTCATCTACAAGGTCTCGGAAAGCAATCAACAGTATTTCTTTGAATTATGTTAAGAATTATGCCTGTGACGGGAAATCGAATTGAATTTAGAATTGGAAGCTTTAAAGTTATTATTTAAAAGAAACAAGTTGTTTGATTGTCTTAAATATCCTGAAGGTATCCCATTACTGCTACAACATATCATGTAGACAATCAATTTGTTCGGTTTTTTATCAGCAACAGTAAAAAGAATTAAGAAGAAGAAACAGAGAGAGCAACAAGGAAAAGGCGAAGGGGAATTTTTGGAGGAGGAAATAAAGAATAATTAGCACATTACAACTTTATTCATTTTATTTTGCATTAGCGACCTCGTAGAACTTTATTTATGATTAATTATATTTTATTTCTAATGTATTTATACTTTATTTATATTTACCGAAAAACAGTTACATTTGGGGAGAAACGCAAGGGACGATCTTAGTGTTTGCTCAATGGATCTAGGAAAGCTGAAGAAAAAAGTGATCGTGATGGAGGTCAAAGACCCGGAGAGTTGGCAGCGTTCTCTTGGCTCCTGCTATTCAGAACCAAAGGACATGCAAGGGACACGTGACACGACACACAAGAAAAAGTGGAACAAAAGAGAAAAGCAAACAAGAAAATATGAGGAAATAAATACTTTCTAATCCACGGCTCTTGGCCTCTTTCAACGAGTTGAGCAACATTTCGTCTCAATTTTGGGCAATGAATGAGATTGTATTTTATATACAGGTGTAGTCGGTGATTTCTTTTCCCTTCGAAAAGGTAACATACGTACAATTCCACCCCGACGTCATATTCGAATCAGACAAATCCACGCTTGCCGCCACCGTTACACTCGCCAATAGCGAGTTATATTTTCTCTACTTTACGCTCATCCCCATCACATTTCATGTTTCTCCACTAACGCATTGAACTTTCCTGACCTACATCTCCTCCACACATCTTTCTGTCGATTCGACTCGGCGCACGAGAAGCCCCTGGCACGACAGAAAGACAAGGAAGAATAAGAAGAAACATATGAGTGGGAAGAAATAATATTATTCATCTTCCCTGCCCATTCCACAGCAGGCGTAAGTCGGGCATTTCCATGTCGGCTTTCCCCACTGAAGTATTGCCAATGCCCACGCTCCCTATCCGTCTCCATCGACCCGGTAGAGCGCACTAGACATATGGCAAACGAAGAGAAATACGTTGAAAGAGAAGGAAATATGGATGGGAAGAAATAAATATTTTGCATCTTCTTTGCCCATCGCACATTAGCCGCAGTCATTTACGTTTCCTCTTTCCCCACCGACGTATTGAGAGTCCTCGCCCCCCCCCCCCCCGCACGTCCCCGTCGCCTCCGCAGCCGCGACGCTCTGAATGCGGAACAAACAAGGAGGGGCGGTGGCGACGGCGGGTAGGAGGGGGCGGGGGAGTCCACGGCGCCAGCGGGATGCCAGCGAGCGCCGCGTAAAGCGGAAGGCGGGGAGGTGTGGGCTGAGGGTGGGGAAGGGAGGGAGCAGGCGTCTCCGCCGAATCCATTCACAAAGGCGTCGATCCTATGCAGGCGACGGAGGGCAGTGGGTCCAAAGAAGCTCAAAGAAGGAAAAATTAACTTTCCAAATTACTATACTCTCGTTGAAAATTCCCGATACGTGAAGTGGATGTTTATAGTTGTGACATTTATTCAAAGGCTTAATAATTGGAAATGGTTTTACGCCGACTCATCGCGATTTTGACACGTTACCTGGTGATACACAAGGATCATTTACATGATGGCTTTGAGACACCAGAAGAGAGCTACGTGTAAGGACCTCCTCGGCCGTGTTCTGACCCACTGTGCGGTGGAGTCATGTCGGCGTCATCGCGTCCCCACTGACCGGAGGCGCAAAGCGCGCAGCCCAGGGGAGGGAAATAGAGGTACGGGAACGCAGGAATAACGGGAGAAGACCTGCGACATGAGCGGGCCAGAGCGAGCCGGAGCGGGCCGGAGCGGGCCGGAGCGAATTAATGGAATCGCGGATGAGCGGAGTCAGGCTAGAGGCAATCACAGGTGTTTTCCAGAGCGCGACAGGGCTTGGCTGGAGCGGGAGGGGGCGGATTGGTTCGTTGGTTGGTTGTTAGTTATTCCGAGCGCGTCAACTGCTAAGGTCATTAGTCCTCTATGTGTAGTCCATGGTTTTTCCTTGAGAGGGGACGGTGATCTTCCCCCGCTGGAAGGCAAGAACATACAGTCGGGGTAGCAAGGTTATCCCTAACCAGGTATCTCCCACCAACGACGCACTGCCCCAGCCAGGAGCAGCTCTAAGCTCACACGGCATTTGTGGTAGTGTAGTGCATGTTAGTGCAAGTGTGTACATAAAGATAGAGCAAGGAAGAGGACGGAAAGATCGCGCGCGCTACGTGGCCCGTTTGTGAGGGTACTGCTCCGGCATTCGCCTGGTGTTGATCGGAGAAACCACAGAAAACTACCGTTCAAAGCAGCCGACCGTTTAAATGGAGGGGGTCGGGTGATAGGAGAAGAGGAGCATGGCACGGTTGCAAAGCGTGCGGGGAAGGTGCGCGGTGGATTGTGGCAGAGAAAAAGAGATGTGAAAGGATGGAGAATCGGGGGAGAACGGAATGGTACATAAAAGCGGACGAAGAGCGGAGCGGAGCAAGATGCGGGACAAACGCGTTGGTTCAAGAGGAGTCGTCGAGCGTGGGTGGGGACGATTGCGGGCCGGGCCGTCACGGAGCGCGTTGGCAACGTGCCCGGCAAAGGAAGGGAGGGTGGAGCGCAGGGGAGCGTAAAGGAACGAAGAAGCGGGAGAAGCGGAGCGGAGGAAGACGCTGAAAGAAACGGCGCGGGATGGTACGCGACAAGTGGCGGAAGGTAGCGTGCATGTGCAGTACAGTGCACACTCGGCGACGCGGGAGGAGTGGAGGAAAACAAGGTGGTAGAGTCGCAAGACGTGGCGGAGGGAAACGGGGCAGGGGGGATTAGGGATGTGCCCTTAACAGCTAAACTGTTATTTCTTAACCGTTAACGTTTCGTAACTGTTACGCGAAATAACAGTTATTTCATTTATCCTGTTTCTGGCTGTTATCGGTTGAAATGCATAGAACTGCAACTTACTGGGCCTAATCTGAACTACTACAAGCTTTTGTGGCAACCATTTTCTACGATAACAACTTCACTGCAGCTAATCAATCATGATTTGCCAGTGTTCGAATTATAGATTCATTAATACATAATTCGTCATTATTACACACCATGTGCCACAATATTTTTATATTTTATTATATATACTACAAAGAGATGTTTGTCCTTTAAATTAAGTCCGTCGAATTTGTTAACTTATTTCTCTCCCATTGCTGCTTATGTGAAATCAACTAATATTTCCCTAGGTCCGATAAAATAATATGAGTTACGGTCAAATAATTCACATTATAATACTTGATATTCGACAGTCATTAACACTTCAGCTAGAGATAAGCAAAAACTGTTTCTCCTCATTATTTTTAGTACTCGTCACTTTACTATGCACAAGTTGCATATTTGAAAGAATATTTGCAATCTGAACCCGAATCACTTTCATTTTAGTAATATTCTATATTCTATACACATTCGCTACACATTAAATGAATTACTATTCATCCTTGGCAGTTCATCCAGTCTCGTTCATATCAGCTGCTTTTCTGTCCATACATGTTAGGGAAAGTAGTGCAAGGAAGCGCCGTAAGGTAGCTGCACAGGCTTTACGGTGCTACCAACATTATTCGTTTTGCATGGTTTAACTCTTAGCAGTCGCTACAACTGCTTTAACTCTTAGCAGTCGGCCATGTTAGGTTGCTGGTCATGGACCTGTTATTTTTCAACTGTTATTAATAACAGCTATTACGAGTCAGCTGTTTTTGTGATAACAGTTATTGAAGAAAAGCTGTTAAGCCCATCTCTAGGGTGGATGAGGTCATGACTGCACAGTGCGGGGCGGATCCAGAGAGAATGAGTGGTGGTGCTTCTCACCGGGCGCTATGTGATGAGTACAAAGCGATGTACCGCCACTCGGGCAAAACGTCCATGTTTAAAATTGGCTTGTAGCGATAAGGGAAAAAATGCAGCGAACAATGTCATCAAAAACTTAACATTACTTACGTTCCCATCATCCCTGCGTGCAGTCGCCCTGAAAGGACTTCCGCGTGCAACACTACTATCGTTAATAGTTTATCGTATTAGTGTTACGGAGAATCAGTGGTAAGTTACACGTTCGTAACTTATGCAATCTAAAGTATAGTCGAGTAATAAGTGATTAATTCTACAATACCTTCCAACAGCGCTGGCCTGAGCCGGTGCATCGTCGATGCTCTAGCCCTGGTTTATGCAGCCGAGGGCCAAATGGAGGTAAGAGAACTGGAAGGCGGCGACCGTGAAATACTAGCTCTAAACGCACCAATTGTCTACTAACCCCATCGCAACAAGCACAGATGTTTCTCCATTCAGCACTGACAGTAAACTCAATGCAGGTACCAAGTATGCAGCCTTAATTCATTTTAACCGACTGATATCAGTTATAATGAACCAGCAAAGGGCGCAACATCATCTTAGAGGTGCAGTTATAATCTTAAAGCAAACTTAAACCAGATATGCCTACTGTCCTTCTAAAAGGATACTATGCTTCTCTCTATTTTTTTAGCTACAGGATAATTATGGACTTTCTGCGAGACTACTTGTAAGTATTTTCTGTCAGTAAAGGTTCACAGAACAATATTTATCGCCATCCTACGCGTTTTCGGATGTTGCAGTATATTTTTTCGAAAGACAAATTCAGGCGTCTCGAAAGGCATGTCGTATTCGTCGCATTGACAAATTGAAAGGTAAGTTGTCTAATATTAGCATATGTGTTAATTACTTAATCCACTTCATTTTTATGCCAGAGCTACACATATTTACTACTGAGTGTGAAATGAATAATATTACAATAAAGATAGACAAAATTATTTCGCAGTGTCCTGTAAGGACAGTAGGCATAAGATGGTACATTTTGCTTACGTTCATGTAGTTAGTTTAGATTTCTGATTATTCGACAATTCGTTCTTCCAAAGTGTTTAATCTGAAAGAATTGCTCTCAGAATGTGAGGAGGATGATGGTGATAACAATGACAAATTACCACATCAGCTGGACAATGCAATACACTACTGGAGATGTCAAGGATGAGGTCTCTGGGGACGAAGACAGTTTCAACCAATAATCTTCCCGGATTGCAACGAGAATGCTGAAACGGAGTTATTCAATTAAAACAAAAAATGATGCAATTGACAGTTGCAGAGACACTTTGCACAAACAATGGTCATTTATTCTGTCTTGCAATGATCGTGAGTACAAATTCACAAACAAAACCTCTCAGCGTATATCACAACAAAATTTTTAAAAGGAATAAAGGCTAATTAAAAATGTTAATTGAAAGGAAGCGGCAAGCAATTCAAGTGAATTGCTAATTAATTTTTTTTGGCTTTTTTCTTCATTCATAGAATTATTTGTAGAACATACTAACAAGTATACAGCTAGAAAAAAATTAAATTAGGTGATGTCACTGAGGAAAAGAAACGCTTTTTAGGAATCCTTTAGTTGAGAGGGTACAATCAGGTTTCAGAAAGAAGTCTTTGAGAAAAATATAGTCACCTGCAATGAAGCTGTCGCAATGCCTAGAGATAGATTCTTATTCAAAATGTCAAATAGTCATCGTTGTTTTTAGTTAAAGTTTAAAAATTAAAGTGGAGATTGAAATGATCGCTTTGCAAGAATAAGATAACTTTTCACTTTACTGAACACGAAATTTCAAGAAATGGCTCCACAATGCGAATGTCACTGTCGACGAAGCAATGGTGCCGTATTATGATCGCCACGGATGTAAGCAATGCATTTGTGGAAAAGTAATTAGGTATGGCTACTAAGGGGCTGAAGCTATATCTGAAACCGGAAGCGGTAGCTCAGTGCATCAACTGATGTCACTGCAGCTCCTCTGACCGGGAGGTCCTAGGTTCGAGTCCTGACGGTGGCAGGATTTTCGACACTATCTTTTTAGCTAGGTCGAATTCAGTCGCTGTCTGGAAGAGAATTCTAGCGGCCGGATGCTCTGATCGGTAGTTTTCCGTGGTTTCTCCGATCAACACCAGGCGAATGCCGGAGCAGTACCCTACCAAACGGGCCATGGACCGCGCGCGATCTTTCCTTCCTCTTCCTTGTCCTGTCCTATCCTATCCCCTTACACTAACATGCAATACACTACCACACATTCCAGGAGACCGGTCGGGAGCTTAGAGCTTGTCCATGCTGGGGCGGTGCCCTGCTGGAGGGGGAGTCCTGGTTAGGGGGAAACCCCACTAGCCGACGGTAGGTCGGCGCCGGATCTCGCCATCCAGCGGGAGATCACTGCCATGTCCCGAGAACAAAACATGCACTAGACTTACGGGACTAATGACCGAAGCAGTTGACGCGCCTGGAAACACGAAAAAACCAACCAACCGACTATATCTGAAGAATATGTTTTGTGGATGGGTCCAAATCAGGGAGCAAAATCTCAACTCTCAGATATGTATAAAGAACATGGTCTCAGGTCTTCTGAAGTGCTTATGTATATAACCAAGAAATGGGAAATGTTGATCGCTGTGATCAAAAACATTAGCATTCATACTAAGGACAATAGTATTTTTCTCTTCTTGCATTACTGATACTGCAGGGCAAAATGCCTGGCAGATCAGTAAATTCTGAGGGTGAAAATTGGATCATCACGTTTCGTCGGCGAGTTGTCTTGGCACGTGGCACTGATTGACGGTAACCAACAAACACAAATAAAAAAGAAGTAGACCATCGAATATACTGTAGGAATGAACATATGATGATAAAAATGTTAAGTTGTGTCTCAGGTAAAACAAAGCAGATACACGTGTCACAAGAAGAAATCAAACAAATGTCAAAAATGTGATGCTGCGTTACGTTAAAGTTGTTTTGTAAACTACCACAGTGTTTTCAAGTATTAATTTTGTGTATTATTATTCATTATAACTATTATTTTGTTCCATTTTATATTTTGTAAGCTATTTATTCAATTAAAGTTCATTTCTTACAACAAATTCTACGTTGAAGACAATTATACCTATGTATTGCAGTATGAAATGTACCTCCATATGCCTACTGTCCTTCTGTAAGGACACCTTCCTATGAATTGTCTTAATGAATTATTGCAATAAAAGTTATATATTTGAGTTCAGGTAATTTTTCTGAATATAATAAAACAAAAAAGTCGACAAAAACAAACAAAAATTTCAGGCATATCTGGGTTAAGTGCCGCAGTGATGCAAACTAAGTCAACAATGGCAAACGCGAAAACAGTGATCGTATTCAAAATTCAAATCAATCTAAAAAAAGTAGTCGCAAAGTCTGCTACGTTTTTATTATTCCTATTAAGAATAGACTGAACTCCGTTTCGTCATAAACGGGTCAACTACAATGCTACAAATTCCACCAACCCCGCTGTACCTGAAAATATTAGAATTCCACCGATCCCTACTAATAATATTACAAATATAATTCAATTGAATCAGCAAATTAAAAACCAGATCAGTGCGAAATTCACCGTAATGCATAACAATAAGAAGTTAACTTTGGCTTTGCTAAAGACAGAAGACGTAAAACAAAATATTTCCTACATATAACGAGGCAACCAACAATGCGTTTTCCGAGGTTTCGAAAAATATATTCACACATTCTTCACTCAAGAGGAAATATACATAGACCTGAAAGGATAATACCTAGGCCTGACGCGGGCTTGACCCTTGCCAGAGTCACTAGGTTCCATATACTTATCAGCCCATCCCAGTGGCGGCTGCGAAGTTTTCAGGTCAACAATCCATTGAACTAATCTTCCGAACTATTGCCTACAGTTGTTTTCAAATGCAAGGCAACCAACCGTTCCAACCGCCATGGCGGACTAACTCTTGGCATGCTGTTCCAACTCCTTGCCTTATTATTATTATATATTATTATATATATTACAATATTTCTAATAATTTGTTCTATTGCAAGACGTAAAAGTTGTCTCATGTTCAAGTAATCTAGTCTGTAGAACATTTAATTCATTGGGGAACGGTATTCTCTCAATCTGATAAGTAAAGCTTTAACTACTTTCCAGGGATATTGCCTGATGTTGGGGGCTGCGCGGGGGGCTGCGCGGGGGGCTGCGCGGGGGGCTGCGCGGGGGGCTGCGCGGGGGGCTGCGCGGGGGGCTGCGCGGGGGGCTGCGCGGGGGGCTGCGCGGGGGGCTGCGCGGGGGGCTGCGCGGGGGGCTGGCGCAGGGGAGCTCCGCGAGGGGGCTGCGCAGGGGGGGAGCTGCACTTGAGGGCTGCGCGGGGGGCTGCGCGGGGGAGCTGCGCAAGGAGCTGCGCGGGAGGCTGCGCGAAAGGGGAGCTGCGCGAGGGGAGCTGCGCGAGGGGAGCTGCGCGGGGGGGCTGCGCGGGGGGCTGCGCGGCTGTAAGGGAACACACTGAAAGCTGCGCAGGAGGCTGCGCGGGGAGCTGCGCGAGAAGGGAGCTGCGCGGGGGGCTGCGCGAAGGGGGGGTGCGGGGGAGCCCGCGCGGGGAGGCTGCGCAGGGGGGCTGCGCGGGGGAGCTGCAGGAAACTACGCGAGGCTGCACTTGGGGGAGGCTGCAGGGGAGCTGCGCGGGGGCTGCGCGGGGGAGGCTGCGCAGGGAAACTGCCTGAGGAGCTTTGCGCGGGGGAGCTGCGCGAGCTGCGCGGCTGCGCGAGGGGTGCGCGAAGTGCGCGGGGGGGAGCTGCGCAGGGGGGCCGCAGGGGAGCTGCGCGGGGAGCCGCGAGGAGGCTGCGCGGGGAGGCTGCGCGGGGGGCTGCGCGGGGGAGGCTGCGCGAGGGCTGCGCAGGGGGCTGCGCGAGGGGGGCTGCGCAGGGGGGCTGCGCGAAAGGGGAAGAGCTGCGCGAAGGGGGCTGCGCGGGGAGCTGCGCAGGGGAGCTGCGAAAGGGAGCTGCGCGAAGCTGCACTTGGAGGGAGGCTGCGCAGGGGAGCTGCGCAGGGGAGCTGCTGAGGGGAGCTGCGCGCGCGGGGGCTGCGGGGGCTGCGCGGGGGGGGAGCTGCGCCCAGCGGGAGGGGCGCAGGGGGAGGGCTGCGCGGGGGCTGCGCGGGGGGCTGGCGCTGGGGGGCTGCGCGAGGGGCTGCGCTTCGGGGAGGCTGCGCAGGGGGAGCTGCGCGGGGCGGGGAGGCTGCGCGGGGGAGGCTGCGCGAGGGGAGCTGCGCAAGAGGCTGGGGGGTGCACTGAGGAGGCTGCGCGGGGGGCTGCGCGGGGGCTGCGCGGGGGCTGCGCGGGGGAGGCTTACGCAGGGGGCTGCGCGAGGGGGCTGCGCGGCTGCGCGGGGGGGGGGCTGCGCGGGGAGCTGCAGGGGGAGCTGCGCAGGGGAGGCTGCGCGGGGGCGCGCGGGGGCTGCGCGAGGGCGCGGGGGCGCGAGGGGAGCTGCGCGGGGCTGCGCGGGGGAGGCTGCGCAGGGCTGCGCGGGGCTGCGCGGGGCTGCGCGCGCGGGGGCTGCGCGGGGCTGCGCGGGGCTGCGTGCGGGGCTGCGGCGCGGGGGGCTGCGCAGTAGCTGGTGCGGGGGGCTGCGCGGGGGAGGCTGCGCGGGGGAGCTGCGGGGGCAGGGGAGGCTGGGGCGGGAGGCTGCGCGGGGAGCTGCGCGAGAGGCTGCGCGGGGGAGCTGCGCGGGGCAGAGGACTGCAGGGAGCTGCGCGAGGGGGCTGCGCGGGGGGCTGCGCGGGGGGCTGCGCAGGGGGCTGCGCGGGAGGGCTGCGCGAGGGGGAGCTGCGCGGGAGGCTGCGCAGGGGAGCTGCGCGAGGGGGCTGCGCGGGGGCTGCGCGGGGGGGCTGCGCGGGCTGCGCAGGGGAGCTGCTTGGCGGGGCTGCGCGGGGAGCTGGGGCGCGGGGGCTGCGCGCGGGGGCGGCGCGGGGGCGGCGCCGGGGCGGCGCGGGCGCGCGGAAGGCGCGTGGGGGCGGCGCGGGGGCGGCGCGGGGGGGCGGCGCGGGGGCGGCGCGGGGGCGGCGCGGGGGCGCGCGGGGGCGCGGCGCGGGGGCGGCGCGGGGAGGGCGGGCGCGGGGGCGGCGGGGGGCGGCGCGCGGGGGCGGCGCGGGGAAGCGGCGCGAAGGGGCGGGCAGCGCGGGGAGGCGCGCGGGGGCGCGCGGGGCGGCGGCGGGGGGGCGCGGCGCGGGGGGGCGGCGCGGGGAGGCGGCGCGGGGCGGGGGGCGGCGCGGGGCGGCGCGGGCGGGCGGCGCGGGGACGGCGGCGAACGGCACTTGCGAGAGGGGCGGCGCGAGGGTGGCGCGGGGGCGGCGCAAGGGGCGGCGCAGAATCCGCGACAAAATCGTGCTGCCCGCTGACTGCAGCGTGATTCGCTCCTTTACGACCACTCTCGCCGACCAGGTTCCTACGAAGACGGACAAGAGTACTACCGCTTCCCAAAAATCATTGATTTGCTTCCTATGTGACGAAACTTTTGTTGTGAGAAAATTGTTAATTTTTACGACTAAGAATATCGTAAACATTTTTGGACCAGACATCGGATATAGTATGAGTACAATAGGGTCGTGATAAAACGACATAATTAGGAGTGAGAGCTGGGATGCGAAAAAAATTGGAATAGTCGATTTGACGAGAGAGTGGCTATGTGTGGTGAGCGAATGCGATGCGACATTCCGGGAGTCTCAATATACTACAATCAGAGATCTAAGGTTCAAATGCACACGACAACTCGCTTCCACTGCAGCAACTAAAGAATATAATACCTCTTGAAATCTTCTAATTTGAATCTTACAAATTTTAATCTCTAGGGCTTCTTTCGCTGGGCAGTATTTCACGAGATGGCTCATGAATTAATATTACATCCAAGGTGATTGTCTAAGCTTGTCCATGATGGCCTCATATTTATTGTTTTTTTTGCCATTTTAATACTTTATTTTATTTCGATTAACTCCTATTTAGATACGTTTTGTAGTAGTTCCGCCTTTTGAGTTCATTATACGAGTAAAATACTGGATTCGTTTTGTAGTGTTCATTCCAGTGAAAAGCGTGGCCCTTCTGAACATCCTAAAATAAAAACTTAATATTCTGACGTTTTAATCGATTTATTTTTAAAACTTTTTTGTGTATGTATTCAAAATAACAATTATTCACTTCTCTACGATTTTAATAAATTCAGCGATAGTTAGAACTCAGCTGCGAAAATACGCATGATGATATGAAACTCACAATATTATTTCTTAATATTCCTTATTTTTTTCCATTAGGTAATCATGTTCCAGTCCATGGGGAGCGTGAACGCGGACGCGAGTCGCGGGGCGTCGGCCCCTGCATTCATCTCGCTCTCCGCCGGCGCGTGCTGTGCGTGACCGTGCGTGGCCGCGCGTGGGCTGCGTCGCCGTTCCACGCGCGGCAGCACGTGAGGCGTCGCGGGGTATTCCTGGCGGCCGCCGTTCATTCCGCGCGCACAGCTGCCCGCGCGCGCCGCCGCCGCCGTCTCGGATTTGCCCACTGACCGTTCACCCCTTCCTTCCATTCCCCCGCCCTCCCTCCGTTACCGTCGCCTTCCGACACTGCCCTCGTGCCCGTCCACGCCCCCTTCCAGATCTCCGCCCATTCCCAGGCCCGCCCTCCTTCCCGCCCTCTTCCTCCCACGCCTCCACCCTCGCGACACCTCCACACCCTTTCCATTCCCCCTCCCTCCGTCTCCGTGGTCTTCCGACTTTCCCCTCGTGCCCGTCCACGCCCCCTTCCAGATCTCCGCCCATTCCCAGGCGCGCCCTCTACCCCGCCACCACCCTCGCGTCCCCTCCATACCTTCTTTCCATTCCCCCTCCCGCCGGCCCTGCCCTCGTGTCCGTCCACGCCCCCTTCCAGATTTCCCCCCATTCTTAGCTACGCCCTCCTCCCCGCCCCCGTACTCTCTCGACCCCGCCTTTGCATCCCATTGCCACGCGTTTGCAGCAGTGCTCACCTCCAGGTCCTGGGCGACTCCTCCTGCGCCTTCCCGACCCCCTGGATCGTCCCGCACGTTCGTATTTCTGTCCACCCACCCTGCCGCACCTGCCACACCTGCCTCCCCCGCCCGCCGCGTGCGCTCTCGTTCGTGCGAGTATTTCCCTATCCATTCCTTTTCCTATCACTCTCTACTTGTCCTCGCCCCCTTGATATCAAATTTCTTTCCTTGAATGGAATGACACTTATATTCGCCAAATGCATATCATTCAATTTTGACCTTTGCATGTTATGTGTTAATAAAAATATTCCGTGTAATTTGAACTTTTTTCAATTCACGAATTTTTACTTCTTGAGACTTCAAATTTACGCGAAGGCAAACAGCTTAGTTCAGGCATATGTTCTGAAACACTAGTAGCAAGTTATCATACAATAACATTTCAAATTATTTTGTACTGTTTAGGGTGTGGATACATAATATTTATACAACAAATAGAAGTAGTTTTGTTCTGGGTGTATTTCAATTTTTATCTGGTTTAGTAATGGCGGTAGGAAACATTACTTCGATATAACATGATCTGCAATTTCGCAGTTCTATGTTACAGCAAGTTTCAATTCTTCATCTGAGTGTACGGTACTTTTGTAAAGTTTCATTGAGGTCATTATCTCCACCTGTAAGCAACTGTATTCCACTTAGCAGCAAACATTACTGCATAGTTCCAGGATCTGTCTGTGATATTGTTTAGAGATTGTGGTTTCCAGTCCTGAATTAGCCATTTGTTAAATGCATCTGTTGCTTTAGATCTGGTGTAACAGCACACTAAACCATCGCGTTTCTATTATATGAAAATTAACACACAATTGTTAAACTATTTGTAATATGTATGGTTCTCCGTAATTGTGTCTTAGTTTTGGAGAATGTTTAGATATTTTACCCGATCAGCACTCACAAAAGCCTTCCGTGTAGAGGAAACGTCCATGGTTCCCAAACTCTTCTGCCCATCGGAAAACATTTTTCAGGATTATCTTTACACAAGTCCTTGACAATCATTATTTAAAATACATGTAACATCACAATGAATGTTTTAATAATCAGAAGTCAGTTCATCCTCACAAAAGGATTTACATTTTCCCTACGCTGCTTTCTCCGATGTCAAATCAGTAAAATGAACTTTTTGCCGGCCCGGTGGCCGAGATCGCTAAGGCAGTAGGGTCGTAGTGATCTCGGACCGAAGGGTCGCGTGTTCGAATCCCGCCTCGGGCATGGATGTTTGTGTGTGTCTGTTATCCATACGTGTTCTTCCTACAGCTTCCCCTACAGTTCAATCTAATAGTGGTCGCTAATGACCTAGCTGTTGATGCGACCTAAAATAAAATTTTAAAAAATGAACTTTTTCCTATCATTATTAGGCGTATGAAGGAAAATGTAACGAATTGATATTTATGTTTTTACTACCAAACCATAATGCGGGCACAGTCCGTTGTTTATGATACTGCTCCTGCATCCGGCTGCAGTCGATTTATTTATTTATTTTACGTCAAAAAACAGTTGAAACTGCGTATGACGTGCTATGGGGAGAAGTAAATTGAGTGCACATTTTCAAAATTCTGTGATCCCTACACTAAGCCATATACTTCATGAATTTTGAAAAAAAAAAGAGCTCCCTTGTAATAAAGTCTATTTTCAAGAATAAAAAAGCAATACATTTTGGGCTCTTATCCATGATGTCCTTCGTCAAGGAATAATACTTCCTGCCATAACAACATGAAAACGATAATTTGAATAACTATATTTCTCAATAAATTCTAAAAGACGTGCACAGATAATGAAGTTACATTAATGTCCAGAAGCAAAACAAGGCATCCATCTTAGCATTTGCTCAGTGGATCAAAGAAACTGGACGAAAAACCTCATCGAGATGGGGGTCATTGACCCAGAGACTGAAGTACAATAGTTGTTACAAGTTGTTTATACACATTTATACAGTCCAAATGGTAAATAATGCATTATGTATCATTGCTAAAATTAATGTTATTCTTCTTGTGATGCTCAGTATAGTCTCTAATTGAATAGAAACAGTTATGCAGCAGAAACGAGCGATTAGGTATGATGTGCCCGGGCACATCAGCTGCTATGGACATGAGTCATGTTAATGTTGTGAATGTTATATGTCGGGAGGTGGCGGTGTTCCTATCCCGCTCGATGTTGAGATCAGGCGCCGACCTACACGTGGTTGCGGAGGTTTACACCTTCCAGTATCTTCCCCGAGAAGGGTACCGCCCCAGCCGCGACAAGGTCCATGGTCCCCATATGTGTGGTAGTGTACTGCATGAAACTGTGTAGGGGTAAGAGGAGACCCTAAGAGTGCCAAAGGAGAGGCAACGACAATGCAAGTTCTGAGCTCCATTAGATGGTTCAATCGATCGGAGAAGACCACGGACATCATTGGTCAGTATTTAGTATTTATTTAGTGAAATAACAAACAGCAAAAACTGTATTTTTTAAATTTTTATTTTACGTCAAAAAACAGTTAAAAACTGCGCATGACGTGCTATGAGGAAAAGTGAATTGTGTGCACATTTTCAAAATTCTGTGATCCCTACACCAAGTCATATACTACTTAAATTTTGAATTTTTGAAAGGGAGAAAAAAACTCCCATGTAATAAAATCTATTTTCAAGGATAAATAAGCAATAAAATTTGAATTTTGAAAGGGAGAAAAAAAACTCCCATGTAAAAAAATCTATTTTCAAGGGTAAATAAGCAATAAAATTTGAATTTTGAAAGGGAGAAAAAAACAACAAAAAAAACTCCCATGTAATAAAATCTATTTTCAAAGATAAATAAGCAATAAATTTTGGCTCTTATTACTTCCTGCCGCGACAACATGGAAACGATAATTTGAATCATTGTATTTCCCACTGAATTCTAGAAGACGTGCACAGAAAATGAAGTTACATTTATGTCCAGAAGCAAAACAAAGGCCATCTCAGCATTTGCTCAATGGATCAGGGAAACTGGACGAAAAACCTGATCGAGATGGGGGTCATTGACCCGGAAGCTGTAGTACAATAGTTGTTACAGGTTGTTTATACTTATTTATACAGTCCAAATGGTAAATAATACATTATGTATCATTGTTAAAATTAATGTTACTTTTCTTGTGATGCTCAGTATAGTCTCTAATTGTCTAGAAACAGTTATGCAGCAGAAACGATTTCACTTGGGATTTAAACTTTTCTATTGAATTTAATCGTTTAATGTCATCTGGCAAAGTGTTGTAAAATAATGTACATGTATTGTATGTGAATTTTTTGTAACGAGCTGTTGATACTGTCACCTGATGAATATGATTTCTACGTCGAGTGTTATAGTAATAGACTTCGGCATTTTCTGAAAAAATATTCCCGCCCTAGAGCAAGTCATTTTTTACAAAAACCACTGATTCGTAAATAAAAAGACACGGTAATGGTAGAATTCCTAGATTAATGAAGAGAGGCTTACATGAATCACATGGGTGGGATTTGGTTATTATTCGTACAATTCGTTTTTGTAATCTAAAAGTCTGGGAGCTATAAGATGTATTTCCCCAGAATATTATGCCATATCTCAGGTGGGAATGAACATTCGCGAAGTATACACAACGAGCAGTATGAAGGCTGACTGAATTTGCAAGAATTCTGAACGCGTAGCATAATGAACTTAATTTTGTGTTCAATTCATTTAAATGGACGTTCCATTTAAGGTTTGACTGAATTGAGAGACCTAAAAATGTTGTTGCCTTATCAGTCAATGGTACACCGTTCATTTTCAATGGAGCACAGAATTGTTTATTTGAAATGGAAAACTGCATTAAAACCGTTTTCTTTTCGTTTACTATTAATTTGTTATTTCGGAACCAATTTGAAACATCTGATATTGTACTATTTACGGTTTCTTTATTGCAAAGGATGTTCGTATCATCCGCAAAGAGAACCGTTCTTCCGTTTCGAATCGTCGAGGGCATATCGTTTACGTAAAGTAGGAGCAGAATAGGGCCTAAAATCGATCCTTGAGGAACTCCACATGCAACGGGCAAAGAGTCGGAAAGGTGCGTACGTAATGTTCAATCATTCCAGTAAGGTATTTCAACTTTCTGAGATCGTTGTTTAAGGTACGAACATAACCAATCTAGAGCAATACCACGGATTCCATATGAAGGTAATTTTGAAAGTAAAATGTCATGATCAATGATGTCAAAAGCTTTTGAGAGATCTAAAAATAATACAATAGGTGCCTCGTTTTGATCTAATGATGAGGCGACATCTTTAAGAAAAGAAAATATAGCTGTTTCCGTTGATTTTGATTTTCTAAATCCATGTTGGCAATCTGAAAGCGCGTCGTGTTTAGTGAGAAAGGTTTCCATTCGTACGTAAAAAAGTCTCTCTAATATTTTTGAAAAAACTGATAGAAGAGAAATGGGCCGATAATTTTGAATTTCATTTGTTGCCTTTTTTGAAAAGCGGCTTAATTTTAGCTGTTTTGAAAATGTCTGGTAACGTTCCAGTGCATAAAGATGCATTAAATATGTGAGTTATCGGGTGTATAATGGCATACGCACAAGTCTTTAACAAAGAATCCGGGAATTCATCTAAACCAGACGAATATTTATTTTTTAGTTTACCGATTATTTTGAGAATTTCATAAGAAGAAGTTTCGGAAACGAACATTGTGTCTAAAATTTTGGGTGAACTGTCTGTTTTTGAATTTTGTGGCTGAAGACCCTTAGTGTATGTGACATATAGGGGAGAAAATCATCTGCGCACGATTTTCTAAGTTCCAGAATCCCTTCCCTACATTTCAACTATAAATAGTGGAAAGATGAAAAAACGTTCTTTTTAAAAATAAACATTTTCGTTCTCGAGTTATAGAAAACTTATTTGCAACGGGAAACGAACTGCAGATTCAATTTTTCTGCATTGCAAACAAAATAGTAACTCACCCTCAGCTCTACAACTACTACAAGCAAAAGAAGAGCTCGACAAAACGTGTGAATTGTGAAGCTACATTTATGTTCAGAAGCAAATTAGGGGCCATCTCAACATTTGCTCAATGGATCTGGGGAAACTGACCAAAACCCTAATCAAGGTGGAGTCATTGTCCAGGGAGCTTAAGTAATTTTTCAATTGTTACAGGCATATTAAGTCTTTTTTTTAAATCATACAATACAAATGTAAATGAATTCATAATACTATCATATACACATTAATTCATACATATATCATTGTTTTGTTAGAATAAAAATTATATCTCATTATGATGATCGGTATAGTCTCTAATTGTATAGAAACAGTTATGCTACAGAAAGGATTTTACATTTAACTTAAATTTGTGTATCGATTTTAATTGTTTAATGTTATCTGGCAATGTATTGTAAAGTAACTCAGATGTATTGTATGTGGATTTCTCGTAGTGAGCTGTTGATAATGACGCTTGATGAACAAGATTTCTACGACGTTGTTGTAATTATAAATACCTGTATTGCATGAAAACATGTTCCCACCGTTAAATTAGTTTTGACAACTGTTTCACATTCGTAAATAAATAGGCAAGGCAATAGTAAGATTCCAAGCTCAATGAAAAGAGGCTTGCTTATCACGTGGATGGCATTTTTTCATTATTCGAATCATTTTCTTTCGCAATCTAAAGGTTTGGGTACTTAAAGATGAGCTTCCGCGAATATTATGCCATACATCAGGCTGGAATGTGCATTTGCCAAATACACGCAACGATCTGCATAAAGCCTCACCGATTTTGAAAGAGTTCTGAATGCGTAGCATAATGAACTTAATTTAGTGTTTAATTCTGTTATATATACATTCGCTTTGAGGTTTGACTGAATTCAGAGATCTAAAAATTTTGTTACCTTAACATCAGCTAATTGCATATTGCTCATTTCCAATGGAGCATGCGATTGCCGATTTGAAATGCAAAAATTAAAACCTTTTTTTCTTCGTAAATTATTAATTTGTTATTATAAAACCAATTTGAAACTTCTGAAATCGTAATATTTATTGTTTCTTATTTGCAAAGAACTTTCGAGTCATCGGCAAACAAAACTATACTACCATTTTTAATAAACGAGGGCATAGTGTTTACGTATAATAGGGACGATATAATAGAAGACGATAGATCGACCCAAGATCGAATCATGTTGGTCCCCATGCTCAATTAGCAAATAATTGGAAAGGTAAGTAATTGTGGGGATTCTGATGAGGTGTTGTTGACGTTATTCTATGAAGAAAGAAAAGAGTTCATCTCCGTCAACTTAGTGTCTAAATACAACTTAGTAAGTAAGCAGGCAACTTAGTAAATAAATAATGTCCTTTCGTGCCAGTACGGTTTTCCACTCTGAGATCGGTGGTTAAGGTACGAGGTTATTCAATATAGGGCAATACCACGAATTCGTTATGAAGATAATTTTGAGAGCAAGATGTTATGGTTAATAACGTCAAAACTTTTCGAAAGATCTAATAATATTGCAATGAGTGCTTCATTTTGGTCCATTGATGATGCAACATCTTTAAGAAAAGAAAAAAATAGCAGTTTCCGCAGATTTTGATTTTCTAAAACAGGGTTGTGAGTCTGAAAACGCTTTTTTTCCTGAGAGAAGTTTGCATTCGCATATAGGAAAAACTCTCTAATCTCTTTGAGAAAACGGACAAAAGAGAAATTGGCCGGTAATTTTGAATTTCCTTTTTGTTCCCTTTTTTAACAATTGGCTTAATTTTTGCTGTTCCTAAAATATCTGGAAATATTCCTGTCCATAAAGAAGCATTGAAAATGTGAGTTAATGAGTGTATAAAAGCAGGTGCACAAGTTTTTTAATAAACAATCTGGAAATACATCTAAACCCGATGAATATTTATTTTTGAGTTTACTGACTACTCGGAAGGATTTCGTTGGAATAAGTTTCGGGAATAAATATCGTGTGGAAAACGTTTGCGGAAATGTATGATGTTTAATTTTGTGGTTTTAGTCCCTTCGTGAGATCAATCGCAATTCTAGGAAAGTGTTGGTTGAAGAGATTCGCAACTTTTTTCTGGATTACTTGCTTCTCTTTAATTATCCTTTAAAATACCATAATTTACAACGATGACAGTCGATGGCTTTCATATGTCATATCCAGAAAGTACTTTCGTGCAAACCAGCTACTAATTAAAATCCCGCTACTATCGGAAGTCGAAAGCAGTTCCTCCTGATCTCGGATGCTTACTCCTTAGTTGCACCCTTGCATACATATACTCCTCATTATGCATCTTGAATAAGGTTAGTAGTGACTTCACGGCAACTGACACAAACTATTACGATCACAAAGGCAGACACAAGTGGATTCGCAGATACAAGTCTTGTGTGGACAAAAGCGTTTTCGCCCTTGTGCTGTGGCCTGATTGACTTTCCATCCTTCATGCACCGCTTTCCCTAACCCCAATAAGGAGGACGGCAATGTACCGTGGTTAAGGTAAAAATACTAGTTGAAAATTGATACGTGAAAATAATAAAAGATTCTATACATTGTTTTTATAAAATTTACTCCTTAGATAAATTTAAATTAAAAAAAATTCTCATTATGGTTTGATGACAAAGCGTTTGCGATTCAATTCAGCTAATTCCATTTGCAAAAATATTGCAAGAGAGAAAATTCAACTCGTATTAATACGCAATTCCATATAAATGAGATAAATACTCGCTAGATTTCAGATGGGAATTCAACTTTAGTATACCTTTGTCAGGATATAAAGGACTCAACTTATCTAAAATTTAAAAAGAATATTCTTAAAAGATTGTAAATAATGGAATATGCTGATTTGGGTATTAAATCCGTCACAAAACAAATGCTTATCAAAAGATGGCGACTCAAACTAGAACAATGTTCAACACATTGACATTATGGGATACACATGGAGACATTTAACTTAGTACAATTCTAACCTACAGACTCCTGCGAAATATTTTCTTCTTTCTTTACAGTGTTACTCCCACGCCATTGGAAGGTCTGCAGGGCTTTCCCGCCGGTGATGACGGACCTGGGACGGAAGAAAAGTTCAATGAAGGAAGCTTGTCGGCAGGAAAGATTGCGCGCGCTCCGTGGCCCACTGTATAGAGAACTACCCTCTAAGTTATCAAGTAAATCACTGTCTGGAAGATAGCACCCCCCGTCACTGGGACTCTTGAGACACGTCGCGTTTCATATACGTTCGCCGCAGCCTGCGAAACAATTTCGCAAAACTCCGCTCGAAATGTGCTGGTGGTGTCCACGTGGTCGGGTAGCTTTGCACCCTCGCTCCCCTCCGTCCGCCCTCCCCCAACCCGAGGTGCGCCGTCTGGGCCCGCCTGGCCTCGACTCATTAGATCTTCATTAGCGGGCCTGAGTGATTAGAGGCTTGGTGGGGGAGGCAGGGCGCAATGAATACATGAATATGTTATTCGCGGCCGCGCTGTACGTTTGCCTGCGCCCTCCCTCCGCGGGCTGCCCCACCCCGTCGACCCCCCCCCCCCTCTATTACCCACGGTCCGCAATACTCGAGGTGGCATTCGGAGTAACGGATTAAAGTATAACGCATGAATTATGAAATTGGAAAAATTATTCTGTGCAGATCTATCCTCCCACAGGTTTCGATTGAATATTCTCAACAATGTCTATTCAGAACGTCAACGATTTATCACCATTTAAATTTCCCATCTAATCAAATTTCGAAATTTCTTCTCTACCTCTCTTTCCGTCTAATTTGTTGTTTATTAATATTACTTTGAAATAATTTCAATTCAATTTCAGCATGTGACCTACTCAATCTGGTCTCTCAATATAGGAGTTATCTGATGCAAATGGTTGGTAAAGTGTTGGTCAAGATGATGTCAATACAGTTCGTCAAACCTAGTAGCAACGTATCTAAACTTACAATGCAGTCAGAATCGTTGAGACCAATTCTTAACTGACACTCTTTATACAATTATTATCATGAGAAATGGATATCTCTCGCCTTTTCACCTATCAGTAACATTGCATTTTCTGAGTTATAGCATTTCAATTTTTCAATCGGCACAGAAAACCTGCTAGCTGTTTTTGTTTGGTTTGGTTTTGGAAGTTTAATTCCCTGCCCTATTGTAATATAATTGGAATTTTAAAAAAATTCAAACGAGTTTTTACGTCTCCTAAGCAATTGTGTAACAGTTGCATGACTGGTTCTATGCAATTGGGAACTACATCGGAATAAAAAATTGCAATATTATCATTTTAATAATCAAATTGCCGAAATGAAAATAAATACAGGCATTCTGAAAACCTATGTCAACTATTCTCCAGCTCAAGAACACATGCGTCTAATATGCTTGTCCCATTCCTCAAGTATAGTGTTTGTTGTTTCTGACGATAAATAAATCTAAATAAATTAAACAATAGTAACTATTTTCTGCATCTGACCCCCATTTCGATCGGGTGTTCGGCTATTTTTCTTCGCCCACTGAACAAATTCTGAAATTCACTCTGTTTCAAAGTATTAGATACACTTTCTCCTGTTTTAAATGTCACATACGCGTCTTATTATTTTTAAATTAGAATTCATTTAAATGTTGTGCTTTAACATCACATACATTCTTGCATTGATTGTAATTTTTGTAATTTCCGAAAATTTAGAGTTCACCAAAATTAAACCTGTGCAATTTTTGTAAGCATACTTTCTTCCATTCTAAAAAAAATTAAAGAAAATAATTCGAAAAGTTTTTCAGAGAGCAATTTTTTTACTTGGCCTTATTTACTGATCTATCTTTAAAGAATAGATTTCATAACGGAAAGAACTCAATCTTCATCATTGTAGCTGTAGAAAGACACTGAAAATATTGGGAACTTTTGAAATTTTTGAAACTTTCGAGAGTTGAAGCAAAGCGAGACATACTACATTTTAAGTGTTTTTTGTTCTATCCGAAAAATAATATAATGCCAAAATTTGAAACCATTGTTCGGAAAATTTTGAAAATGTTAATATATCTGTTAAAGAATCTCCAAAAATCAAAATTTTAAAAAATTGACTAGATCGATCGGGGAATATCAATTTTTGAGAAAATATCTGAACGGTTGAGGCGCTAGCGTTGACCACAGACGGACAGACAAACGGATGAACGCAATGACTCACAAAACATGGATTCTGAACACACATTTAAGGGAAGACATTTACTACATCTAGAAACAAGATTTATTAACCTTAACTTTCCTGCTTGTAACTACATGGTACTTTTACCTTCCTGCCTATATGCACACAGTAAACATAAAATATTGTAATGTTGCAGTGGAAAGCCATGGTAAGAAAAACCAAGTGAATTTTTTTATGTAAATTATCTCGACCCTTCCCGCTAATTATTAAAAATCAGTATCAACAAAATGCTCTAAATTTTCTTCACTTTTTACCCTAATAGATCAAAGTCCTCTAATAAAAACACCGCAGGTCCCAGTTTTGTGGGTTATCTGTATTTTCGAAAATTTCCATATATTAACACAGTAAAACTACAATGGTAAAACTACTTTTATTTTTTCTTCTTAATGAAAACTGTTTTAAAAAATAATTTTTAAATTAGATCATGTTCAAATTTTTGAAAAAATGTTTTTGCATCGTTGTTGCTTAAAGGGCAACTTTTGAAAAATTCTCGAAAACTATTTCTTGCCAAAATTATTTCTTTAAATGTTTTTTGCTCGAATAAAGGAAAGAACGCATATAAAATGGCGCAGATTTCATTTACGTTGATATCTTGAGTTTTGAAAATTTGTAATAGTTCCAAATAATGGGAGAAAGTAGTGATGTTGGACACACTAGTTTTTTTATCAATAGTGCGGACAACGTATTAGAGGACATATTTTACCGTAGTAATATACTGAAGCAAACGTTCTCCACTTTTTTATGCCAGTGGCGTGCCAAACGAGTTTTCCTGACGTAATCTTACATTACTCTCTCTTTGCTACGTACATACATGGTAAGAAACAATGTAAAATTACGAGAGAAACGAAATTGTATAAGAAGTAACTATGGAAATAGGAAACCTTTTAAAAATGGACTAATTTCAAGGCAGAGGATAGAAACGGTAGAAAGCGGCTCGAGAGAAAATGTCTTAAAAGCGAACACGACAACCGAATTTGCTTCCCAGCCCCGATACCAAACGACAAAAGAAACGGATCATGCTCGTGATCGTGACAGCTAGATTATGAAGGCATGAGCACGGCTTTAAGAAGTGTAGAACAAACAAGTCAGAAAACTTGTAGCCTCGGCTACGAAACGAGATGCAGGCCTATTCGTTCATGAGCATTTTGTAGATACTCCGAATATGCTGTAGTTCCATTTCAGAGTTGGGAGAAGTCTTCCTGGTCCCGCAGTGCCACGACTTCATCGCATCTCTCCGCTACCGCCTCGTCCTCGCCCCTCCCATCCCTCCACTCCACGCCCCGCACCCGGCCAACCCCGTCGCCGCGCCACGGGCTCTGCGGCGGCGCTCTCTAGCGCGAGTTAATATTCCGGGGAAGGAGGGGCGGGGCGGGGCGGGAGGTTCTACCTCGGCACCGGAGTCAGCGAGCCGAACGTAACGTTGACAAGGAGGTGCTCCAACTTGGGGCAAGTGGAACGCAAGAAAGGCGCGGAAAAGAGCCAAGGAGCGCTCAATTTCATCAAACTCAGGCCCTCGGTCGGGCGCGCCGACGCGTTCCCTACCGACCCACCCCTGCCACCAACCCGCGCTCCCCTACTCCGCCCCCGGCCCCACCCCCGGTCACGCTCCCGGACCCCTAAACCTGCCTCCGCTTTCACTACCTTCCCCCGCCCCCGGCACCGCAGCCGCCAACACTCGCACTCCGCCACCCGCGCCCCCTTCGCCCCTGACTCACGCCCATGTACGCCTCCCGCGACACCACACCACCACCTCCCACCCGAACAACTCCCGCAACCGTAAACCCACGGCCCCGCCAACGCCCACTCTTGTCCTCCAACCACGCCTCCCACTTCCTCCCACCCTTCCATTTGCCGCATGCCCCGACACAACTCCACGCCGCCGTTCATCCCAAGTCCTCTCTTGGCCTCGAAACACAGCCACCCACCCTCGTATCCTCTAAGGCCCCCGCCTGCGTCTCATCGACCCGCCCATCGGCAGCCCCCGTCTTTATCTGTGACTCGACCTCCCACGCCTCGCGTCTCCCACCTCCAACCCTACAACTGCGCCCGTTCGCTGCCCCGCTACCGTCATCCCCAGAGTTCCATTTTGGCTTCTGACTCCAGGCGACCCACCTTCTCCTTCCCATCCTGTCCGTCCGCGTCGACCCACGAACTTGCCGCAGCCCACCGCCACTCCCGCTCTTGCCCGGCGACTCCTCCGCCCACCCCTTCAGTTTCCACCCACTTCTCAATTTGACTCTTCCCAGTTTCGCCTTTGAATCCCACTCCAACCTCCCACTCCCCTAACCCGCCCGCCCGTCCCACGCCCTTGCCACTTCGGCTTCGCCTCTCTCACGCTCGTGCCCTGGCCGACCGCCACCCATGCCTCCCACCCCTTGCCCTCCCCGCCTTCCCCTACCCAAGGGCCCTCGCCGCTTGTCACTAGCTCAGCTTCTCACGTCTTCTTCACTGCTTCGTCACACCGCCCCGCCCCCGCCGGATTTGCTGTTTTATGCTGCAAGTCTCAACATAACAGCCTAAGAGCGGGGCAAGTCTCAGCCCCAGCAGCAAGTCACAGCCCAAGAGCGGGGCCGCACATGAGACAAGAGAGGGCAGCGGAGACAGTGGCTGTGATGGTGGTGGGGGTGGGGGTTGCAGAATTGGCGATGGTGACGATGGCGGAGGTAGCAGACTACCAGCACGGGGTGCACAATGCACAACAATACTCGAAATTATCGTGGTGGTGTGAATGGTGGTGGTAGTGGTGGAAGCTGGAGATGGTGATTGTGTGGTGTTGATAGTCGGAGTGGTGATGGTAATGGAGGCGGATAGTGTCTAGAAGAGAAGAGTGAAAGTGAATGTGGTGTTGCTTATAATATTGGTAGAAGTGTAGACTTACAAGACGAGAGCAATGCAAGAGATGGCAGAGTATATTTTATTTATTTATTTTTATTTATTTTACGTCGAAAACAATTAAGAACTGTGTTTGACGTGCTTCGGGGAGAAGTGAATTCTGTTCACGTTTTCATAATTCTGTGGTCCCTACCCTAAGCCATATACTACTTGAATTTTGAGTACAGAAAGAAAATGAGCGTTTTTTGCAAGGATTGTTAACCAAACATTCGTTTCGATGTAAAAAAAATCTATTTGCAAGGGTAATTCAAAAAAGGGGTCATATCAGCATTTGCTCAACGGATCAGGGAAACGACGAAAAACCTGATCGATATGGGGGTCATTGACCCAGAAGCTACGGTACAATGCTTGTTACTTGTTTAGAATTATACAGTCCAAATGGGAAATAATAATACATTTAATATCACTATTAAAATTAATATTACTTTCTTTATGATGGTCAGTATGGTCTCTAAATGTATAGAAACAATTATGCAGCAGAAACGATTTGATTTGGTATTTAAACTTTTGCATCGAATTTAATCGTTTAATGTAATCTGGCAAAGTGAGTTGTTGATGGAACCTCGGTCAATGAAGTAGTGGCGATAGAGGCAAACTGTAGCGGCGACTCAAGAGACGCACGGCACTGATCAGCATGCGCTTTTCACAACCACCAGGGTGACCTTCCTTCTTCCGTTTCCTCCTCTCATTAGGATTAAATTCATCTACTCATCGCTTTTCTATGTCCTTGATTTTCTCAATCTCCTCCACCACTCGCCTGCAGTGGTCTCTTTTTCTTCACAGCTATTCTCTTCAACTTCCTTTACGGAAATTTTTCCATCCTTTCTCACTAATTTACCCTTCCTCGCGCTAATCAGATGTTTTCACGCCCACCCTTTTGCAACTACATCTCCATTGTCTCCATCGACATTGCCCTGACGTTCGAGCGTAACCACTTCCCCGCCCACTGTTTCTGTGAACGCTTCTTCGAAACATCCATCACTTCTGCTGCGTTGGGCGAGTCACTCGCTCTTGCCCCATTTCCCGTCCCCAACTTCTCTCGACTTCGCTGCCGTAGAACGACTTCATCGACATCTCTTCGCAGTCTCAGCTTCCACGCCCACCTCCGTCATCTTCCCCACTGCTCTGGAAGCCTTCGCTGTCTGCACCTCCATCACCACTCCACCAACGCGGCACTTGCAATGGCTAAGCGGATCCAAGTCTTCTGCCTTCTCAAAGCGAGTCGCTTGTTTCATCATTATATCCGCGCGCTGCCTCGTATAAAGTGGTGATTCAAGGAGTTTTCCTGGAGTCTCGTATTTTAAGCCGAGCGATGAATACCAGTCAGCGAGGAATTCTGCGTACAATCTCTTCAGCGAGGCGGTGACACAGGCTTCGCTCGCGATGGGTATTTTTTACTGTCGTGGGTAACGAGGGGAACTGAGAAAAGCGTTGTGATGTTCCCTTCCGGCCAACCGCCGCTTCAGAAGCGACCTGCGCATCAAAATCCGCCCTCCCAAAACAAAACTTTTTACGGAGGGCACGACACACGTACAAGAATTCGATGCAAATAGTAGGTAAATTTTCAATTCCATTAAAAATAGTTTGCTTCATGATCAGAATTATATTTTTTCTATGACAAATGTTCTTTTCTCAGTCCTGAAAATATTTTATAGTTGCCAGTTACCTATTTTCATTTGATGCTGATGCTGACTCATGCTGATACTCTTCTAAAAATGTGCTCTTTACTTAATTTTCTTTCCCACAGCAGCCCACAGCAGCTGCCCACAGCAGCTGCCCAGTTCTGCCCACAGCAGAACCGGGAGCGGTACCTCAGTTCATCAACTGATGTCATTGCAGCGCCTCTGACTGGGAGGTCCTAGGTTCGAGTCCTGATGGTGGCAGGATTTTCAGCACTAGTTTTTCAGCTAGATCGAATGCAGTAGCTGTCTGGAGAAGAATGCTAGCGGCCGGCTGTTTTGATCGGTAGTGGTCCGTTATCAACGCCATGCGCATGCCGGAGCAGTACTCTCACAAACGGGCCACGGGCCGCGCGCGATCTTTCCTTCCTCTTCCTTGTCATATCCTCTTCCCTTACACACACACACACACACTTACACTATCATGCAATACACTACCACATATTCCGGGACACCGGTCGGGAGCTTAGAGCTTGTCGAGGCTGGGGCGGTGTTCCGCTGGTGGGAGAGTCCTGGTTAGGGGGAAACCCCGCTAGCCGACTCTAGGTCGGTGGCGGATCTCGCCGTCCAGCGGGGAAAGATCACCGCCATCTCCCGATGAAAAAATATTCACTACACTTACGGGATTAATGACTTAAGCTGTTGACGCGCACAGAATCACTAACCAAGCAACCCACAACAGATTTAAACTGGCGGGAGTTTACCCCAGGTGTACTTGAGGGCTGGCCTTTGACAGGCGGGTAAATCTTCATTGTGTGGCATGCGATTAAGAATGTTTCTTTCCAGATTTGTATCTTTTAAAGTAGATCCCAGAGTGGGCCATAAGAAGATTCAAGAAAATATCATGATCTTCAGGTAGAGCTGTAAATACTCTGGAAGCGGAAGTTCACAGTTGTTCTAGTAGTAATTGGGTCTCCACGGACAATGCCGCGACAGAAACAATAAAACCAAAGCACCTCAGAACGAAATGTACACCAATTGCAATATTTCATGCTAATGGGAATCGTTCACATTCTGCGGAGGTAGTGCCTCCGGAATACGTAAGTCGTAGAGTACGACCCAAGTCCTGCAAGTAGCAACGGACACAAAATGTGAGGAATGCCTTAAATAATATTAGCACAGTACACCCTGATCGATGTCATGTACAGACAGAGAGCGGCAGACAGAGAGAGAGAGAGAGCGGCAGACAGAGAGAGAGAGAGCGGCAGACAGATTTTTTCTGCCGAAAATTTGCAATTTTTTTCGAGCAGCATTACATAACTTTCTCTCTACTCCTTAGCAAGAAAGTAAAAAAGGAGTTCGACTTCTTAACTACATGGGCATATCGTGATTTTTGTGTGTGGTGCAGGTCGTCTGTTACAGAGTTACGAGGGTTACATTATTTCTCAATATTTCTTGTGATTTGCTGCCAGAAATCATACTCGACTACATAATAACATACTTGTTCGAATACAGTAATCGAATACAAAATATATCATGCCCACAATTCTCTGAATTCACTGAATAACCACGTTGTATAGAAGGAGTAATCGGCATTCTTTTAATAAATTATTTATTACATGTTAGCGATGATACATTTAAACTACTACTCACGTTATTTACGAGATTCGAAATGGATGTTCTGATTATTGCTGTACAGACAGAGTATTCGTGTAATCGAACTGCCACGTGGTTTGGTGATTTTGAAGCTACCAAAAAGCACATTATTCAATTCTGCGAGTTCTCATCGTGGTCGGGCGGCGAGTGGCGGCGAAAAAAACGCCAATGAGAAACGGAGATGAAACTGATCATAATTGGGCTGCGGTGCCTTTCACCTGACAGAGCGAAAGGGTCCTCATCAATTTTACTCTCTGCCGTGGCCAAAACAGAATATTATGTTTGTTCTCGGGCCGTATATTTTACAGATTTCGAGCATTTTCGGATGCGGAAGTTACAGCCACACAAAACCAGGAATATTGATCACCTTAATGACGGATGTGATGTGGAGCGCAATTGAGGTCGAATGGCTATGTATGAACGTAAATAAGTACGAAAATCTAACTAGTATAAAATGCTTTTCTCAAAAAATACATGATGTTGGCCATCCTGCACATTTTTTTCTGCTAATCGACGATCATAGGACCACGTGATACGTGCATCCTACCGGAGTTCAGACTGAAATATCGGGGTAGGTGCGCGTTACTTTCAATAGGGAGGAATCTTGCAATTTAATGCAGATTCCATTTTTACATCCCATGGTTGTTAGCCCACTTCATCCCAGGGATGAAATTATTAAGATAATGCATGATGACTCAACATTATTATTATTATTATTATTATTATTATTATTATTAATATAGTTGTTATTATCATTATCATTATATGATTATTATTATTGTTATTATTATTATTATTATATTATTATTATCATTATTATTTTGTGGTGGTGTTATAACTTTTATAGGATAATAATAATAAGTAGATGAAAATAGTTGAGTATTCAATTCGCTAAGACCACCGCAGAGACCGTGGCATTGATCCAGAAATGACTTTCAATTTTTCATTACAGAACCACCACTTCACATGTTTTTTATTCAACCTATGAGGAGTTTTGATTGTGAACAGGCAACGTGCCTTCGTTACTGAGATTATAGTAAACCTACTCCCAATCCACACAAAATAAAAATCAGAAGCTTCTCTATCACAAATATCACCTCTACACAAGCAAACAAGCTGTTAAACGCAACCCGACAGGACAATACATATTAAATGGTAAACTAGGCGAACTTTACGCGAGCGAAGTGGGGGCTTGTCTATTGAAACTTCTCCATCAATGCAGTACTAATTTACCAAATGCTCTACAGTTCGCAGTATGTTGTCAAGTGGCAATCGTTACATGGTTAACAGGGTATTTAGTAGAGTACCGATCGATAATAGAGATTATATGAAGGAATCTGCTTGTGCAATTAGAACTTCAAATGTGATGCTTTTCTCGATTATATATAAATCTCTCGAAAATATATAAGATGCATATATATATATATATATATATATATATATATATATATATATATATATATATATATATATATATATAAACGTGTATATATGTATGTATGTATGTATGTATGTAAAATACACACATATATATGAGTGTATTTTGCCTAGCAAAAACGAATCATTTAGAATAATGAAAAATTAGGATCAATTCCTTTAATTTCTGAATGTATGCCCGAATAAATAGAGAGAATAAAGAGACTCAACTAAAAAAGTTCTAAATCGGTGTCTCAGATTTAAAAATCTACAATCCTTGGTTTCTCTCCTTCCAAAGAAGTCAGAATCAAAAAATAATTAAATATTTCCGAAAGAATAAAACTCTTCAATATGACGTGACAATTTCCGATGTAGTCCAATGACAACCAAACTAACAGAAAGTATTCATAATATTTAAGTAACTGAACAAATCCCTGGAAACAGGACGTCAAATTGCATAATAATGATAATAAATCCATTGCATAATAATGATGATACAACTGATTTGTATAATTACAGAAGGATAATTTCACTCTTATCTCTAACTCATAAAATATTCTCGAAAGCAGTACTTACAAGTGCAGAGAGGCAACTTGACGAATATCAAAGTGGTTTCTGGAAAATCAAATCATATGTGGAGTACATATTTAACCTGAATTAAACAATACTATACTTGTTAAGGCGGTCTAAAGAAATTTGTAATCACGTTCATTTATGACAAATTCTACGATTCCCTTGACAGATTAGCATTGTTTACAATAGTCTGCGAAATTGGTTTAGATAACAAAATAACAACTATAATTAAAAACTTTAACCGAATATAAACTAAAGTTCAGGGGCGAAATTTCCAGATTCGTTGCAATTAAAGAAGGTGTCCAGTAGAGAAAAAGACTGCCGCCAGTACACTATTGTATTCTTGAAAAATTCGAAAGAGACTCCAATTGTACGGAGGCAGATTGGTAAGTTCGTGACTTCGGCAATATTTCGCGTTCACTTAGCAGGCTCACTGTTGGTACTGAAGTCTTACATCCATTTTGGGAACCCTTGCATGATAGTGTTGCCATCTGCTCGTTAGATCATTGTTGAGAGCGTCCGAAATCAGAAGGTAGGAGTTGTTTTGTAAAAATGGAGAAAAGTGAATTTCGAGTGTTAATCAAGCACTACATTTTGCGTGAGAAAACTTTAAAGGAAACGGAAGAGAAATTGGAAAAATATTATGGGGACACTGCTGCGTCGCATGGAATGGTCCACAGAATTTCGTTGTGGTCTTTGAGCACAAGTGATGCTGAGCGCACAGGACGGCCGGTTGAGGTGACAAATGAAGAAATGGTGAGCAAAATTCACGATACTGTGGTGGAAGTCCGCCTAATGAAAGTAGGGGAGATAGTAGAAACTGTAAACATTTACTATGAAGGAGTGAACCACAATTTACACGAACATTATGATATGACAAAGCTGTCGGCAAGATGGGAGCCGCAACTGCTCGCAATTGACTACAAGCGAAATCGTGTTACCATTCCAAAGGAGTGTTTGAACATGTTCAAGCGTAATCCAAATGAGGTTTTGAGGTGTTAAGTAATAGTTGATGGAACGTGGATCCATCATTTTCAACCCGATACCAAACAACAATCCATGCAGTGGATTTGTTCCAAAGAACGTGCTCCAAACAAGACGAAAATAGTTACGTCGGCTGGAAAAAATATGGCGACTGTTTTCTGGGATTCTCAAAGTGTGATATTTATTGACTACCTGGAAAAGAACAAAACGATCACAGTTTCATATTACGACGCATTACTGGGTCGTTTTCACAGGGAATTGTTGAAGAAACGACCACATTTGGCGAAGAAAAAGTTTCGTTTACCACGACAATGCGCCCGCGCAAGAGTCTGCTGTAGCCATGGCAAAATTCGCGTATCTGCTCTACGAACGTTTACCTCAACCACCCTATTCCCCAGATTTGGCTCTGAGTGACTTCTTTCTCTTCGAAACCTGAAGAACTGGCTCGGTGGGAAGAAATTCATCTCCTTAATGAAGACATCATAGAAGCAACAAACCAGTATTTTGCAGACTTTGATAAAAACATATTTTTTGGAAGGGTTAAAAAAATAGAAAAACGTTGGAAAAGGTGTATTGAGTTAAAAAGAGACTATGTTGACAAATAAAGTTGAATTTTGCCGGCCCGGTGGCCGAGATCGCTAAGGCAGTAGTGTCGTAGTGATCTCGGACCGAAGGGTCGCGGTTTCGAGTCCCGCCTCGGGCATGGTTGTATTTGTGTTCGTCCTTTCACCCCTTATCATCAATCACCATATCGTTTCATCCACATAATTACCATACCGTTAACAGCAATAGTGGTCGCTAATGACCTTAGATGTTGATGCGACCTTAAATAACAAAAAAAAAGTTGAATTTTGAAAAAATAACTTTTCTTCTATAAAACGTCACGGACTATTCAATCCACCCTCGAATAGCATGTTCTTAAAAAGCAAATATGTCATTGAAGTGGCATTTGATGACGACTTGGTCATGATTTCCGACTCAATAGAGACAAGTGTGAAACAAATAACACGTCTGAATCAACAAGCTCAAAAATATAGTTTACAAATTAAAACCATCTATGTGAAATTTACAGAACAGGGAACGAGAAATTATACAACAAAACGAATAGGGTGTAATGAGAAAAGGGAATAATAAAATGAAAACCGTTTGAATTAAAGATATACATATATTGTAAAATGTACATAAACGAATTAATATCCATCAGTAGTACAATTTGACCGTTCCATATTTATCTATTAAATATCAAAAAACAGTTTAAACGTATGGAGGTGTAGAACAATCTACAGGGTAAGTCACGTAACTTTAGCACCTCCTGCAGTTTTTGAACAGTAGCAGTTATTGCAATGCAGATTCCACATAAACGCATGCGCAAATGGGGCTAATTAAGACATGTATTCATTTCTATTTATCATTTGAATTTTTAGAGATATTGAGGTAATTGATTTTTTAAATGGAACTACACATATTTTTAATCTATCATGAAAAGCGTAAAAAGACAAATCAAACCGTTCACACGAGTCAACACGAGTCACAAAAAAATCGAAATCACTCAAAAAATGATTATCTAACATATGCCAAAATGTATATTATTGGATTCATGTTTTTACGCGCGTCATGATAGACTAAACAAAACATGATCTTGTTTTCCTTTTAAATGGTGGTCGTTGGTCACTTCTTACATTCGCAACGACAGAAATTCACTGAGCCACTCAATTAGTATCGCATCTTTGATATAAGTGGCAGATTCAGCATACACCTCCGCAAATTATATCATAACCTTCGCCTAAATTTACAAAATTATAATTTTGTTATTCTTGAAGCAAATGAATGAAATTAAAGGATGGAACGCTCGATATATTTCGTCATAATCAGGGAACAGATTTCTATGTAAACACATATTTACTAAATAAGCTAATATCGATACTAACTCGCTTTATCTTTATCTTTCACAATATGTAGTTGAAAAATGCTACTTGTATTTTTCACATTGTTCCATATTTTGGGTTTTGGTACATATTTGAATAAAAGTTCATATATTTTCCACAATTTTTTATAAAATCAGTCCATGTAGCATTTAAAGATTAGCAGAAAAAAATATTAAATAGTAAATTTTAAAACTGAATCTCAACAAAAAGAGCATAAAAATTTTCGGTAGTTCCCTAAACAGAGTTTTTTTGAAAAAATGTATAAAATTGATAATAGGAAAGCAAGTTAAGAAACTGTCAATTTTTTAATTCATGTGAAGAACAGATCCACTCTCCGGTGCTGAGGCCCTGTCCGAGTGTCCTGCGGAGTGGAAGGGGTGCGAGGAGGCGATGAACTGTGGAATTTGTTTGACAGATGAACTTGAGACCAAGATGATCTGTAGGAAATGCATCTCGTTTCAGTATCCACACTACACCCTCTCCATTCCCCTGACGCTGCCACCCGGTCATCGCATGGCGTCGCAGAGATTTTGACATCCGAATTGAACTTATATAGCTCCTCACTCTCAGTTACAATAGACAGAATACTGTGTGGTGGTTCAGTTCTATTCATCTCACTATTAAGCCAATGTAAAATGTCAAAAGTAGCACAATCAGCCAGTGTAAAATTAGAAGTTACATTTCAGAATTTAAAGAGGATGGTATATATTTTCATAATTCATAATTCTATTTACCACAAGTTTTAGGTTAACATTGTTGGAGAGTATAAAGCACTAACATATAAGTTTGATTTCTTATAAATCTTTCTTATATCACGTATAAAACATAACCTTAAAAGTTGCAAAATATATATTCGGTGTTGATTTTTTTTTTTTACGAGCAATAGTTATTCCTATTTTCTTGCTGAAATTTTCCGCAATTAAATTTCTTAATACTAAAGGAATTTATATAAAATACATCGATTAATATAACGAGAATAATCCCAACAGACATTAAAAAAACTTTAACTTATCTAGATAAAATAGAGATTAACTTATCTTTTCTACCGAAATTCCTTACATGCTTTCGCATCCCGAAATCCACTTGAAACATCTATCCTTTTATCGCCAACCGACGCTTTTCTGCAACGCCCTTCCCCTCCTTCAAAGTGCCTCTCTCCCCTGCTCGGGTCGCCTTCCTGGGTGGGGGCAAATGGAGGATATTTCACCGAATGGAAACGGGGTATTTATTAACTATAAATTAAATGATAAGTCTGATTATAACGAGGGTGGCGCACTGGCCCTGCTGTGGAACATAGAAAGAGAAAAAGATTTTGGGAGAGGGGTGGGAGCTTGAGTGGGTGGACTTACGCCAATGACGCGGCGCTGAGAAAGAAGAAGTGAGGTAGTGAACAAAAGGAGGCTGAAAGTTGGAGAAGATCTAGCTTAAAAGAGAATAGTCAAGGTCAGGCAGGTATTATCGTTCAATAATGTCTCAAAAAGGTACTACTATTACAATCATTAAACCGTTTAAATTATATACGACCTCAATTTACACATATTCATCTATTTTAAAAAATGTTCAGGCTTTGAAATATGAAAGGAAATGGGTTGGCAAAAAGTGACGAAGTCTCAACGACCTTTCACCTATTAATATTTATGATGCAACACACTCAAAAGCACTCTAACAAATAATGCACCTACATTTAAAATTACAGAAAAAAACATCGACTCCTTCGATAGTTGCAAGCAAGAAGAGATGAACACAATCCCGGCTGTTAGTGAACTTTGGATCAGTAGTTTACTTATTAGTAGCTCATATATAGTTTCCTATTATAATAATAAATCATTAGCTTGTTCTATTATCGAAATCACTTTATTCTTTCCAAACTATGAGGGCAACGACCACCGTAAAAATATCAGTAACCGCTACCACGAAGGTCACAAAGTAGCGGAAGTTGAGTTACCGAATAGGGAGAAAAAAAGTCAACAACATTCGTCGTCACGATGGATTGGTGGTTAAAACAGCTGGGCGAAAACGAGGAGATCCGGTTGCGTTTCTCAATTACTAATGCCTTGAAAATTTTGAATTACAAAAATGGTAGAAAATAATTAAGTACAAAAGAGACGATAAATGAGGAAGGGAAAATATTATAAAATGGCTAAAGAATGATACGATGAAAAAGGAGGAAAGTAAGAAACGGTGAAGGTAGGGAAGAAATTAAAAATTGCATTGAGCAACCGTATCAACAGCGGGAGGATAAAATGGGGATATTGGAGTAATAGAGACCATAGAAATGAAACGTGTAGAATTGCGAGGGGGCGGAAGCAGCTGAGGGAAAGGGTCTGCTTTTGAGAGCGGATCCCTGACCTAAATCGTCCGAGTAATCCCGAGGCCTCGGCTGGGCCAGCTAATACTTTGCGAGATATTGGCGCGCTCTTCGTCCTGCATTTATCGTGGGCCCTCCCCCTCCTTCACCGCGCTCCGAGAGGGCTGGGAAAGAGGATGGGAAGGACGAGGAGGCGAGTAGTGGGTGGATTTATTAGTTCTGGGGAATAAATGGCTTTGTGATTTCAATGGTCTTCATTATTTCAGTTTTGTTTGTATGTTTCAACGTGTCGATAACAATAGACGAAAATTTGACCTTTACTCTTAATTTCGCAGATGACCACTGGTATTTTGCAGTCCTCACTGAAGATGAATTGGAAATTCACTGTGTGTTAGGAGAGCTTCATGATGGCCATTAACATATGAATATTATTATCAGTGCTCGGATTCTGGTGACCTAAAAATTCTTTGAAAATGACCTATACAATGGCTTAAAATTAGAAGAAAATGATCTGTAAAATTACTTAAAAATAATGAAATTACCTACTTCTTTTAAAAAATGCAGAAAAACTTGTATGAAAATACAAATAAAATTCAATGATTTTTTCAATTTTAAATAAAATTGATTTATATCAAATTATATTTAACACAAAATATTTATTTTAGGAGTAAATTTAATCCTTAGCGCCGATCTTCCAACCGTTAGTTTTGAAAGGCCGAGGAAGTTACCGAAAATCCGTGTACTTTTGAGAACTTAAAGAACAGTGTCAATTGCGGCAGTGAATTTTGTCATGAACTGATGTTACAATAAAAACTATGTTTCAGTGTGTCATTGTAAACTCAAGAAACATTCACCAAAAAAACACGAAAAGGAAATAAAATGCGTAAAAATGACAATGATGCAACGGTCCAAAAAAGACCTAAAAATTGAAAATGGCGAAAAATGACCCAATAACTATAGATTTCTATCACCTATGTGTCACAATAAACATTTATTTACAAATTATCCACGTCCAGCATGCACAATTGAAAAGATGAAACGTCTTCAGAATCCGAGCCCTGGTTATTATATAGTTATAATAAGTAGAAGTCAATGTGTTCTGGTGGCGGACTTTTAATTTTCGCTTTAGTACAACTAAGGAGAATTCAGTCAGAGAATTTTAGCAGTCGGCTGCTCTTTTCATGGTTTCTACGATCAATGACGAGCGAATTACTGAGCAGTATTCTACCAAATAGGCCACATTCCGCCGCGTACGATATTCATCCCACATCGTCGTCTCTTCCTCTCCCTGCCTCCCAGTTGGAGAGATACCTGGAGAGGAAATCCCCCGCAATACGACGTTTAAATCAAGGCTGGAACTCACCATTCAGCGCGGAAAGAACACAGACATTTATCGAAATAAAAGATTTACTTCAGTAACGGGACTAATGACCACAGTAGTTGACGTGTCCGGAAACATCAATCAATCACTCTTTTGCTAACAGATCAACACATTGCTCTTCTTTCTACTAATTCCCCGTTCACTCATTCCCCTTCCTCTCACAACGCGAATCTCTCCTATAAAATTTCCTAACACTTTCAAGAAGCCAGTCATTATTCATCCTAGGCATATGTTATTGCGTAAGCTGTCCAAAATATGGAGAAGAAAACGGAATAGTCCGTTTTCTTCTCCATATTTTAGTGACAGCAAACAACAGGATGAGGATCCAATCTTCATCGTTGAAAAGCACGAAGATATCAGCATTTAAGTTTTTCAATCTCCATTGCATCCACCTCCGACCCTAAGACACGGATAACTCCAATATCTGAAGTAACTCTCAGAACCTTCGGGTTCTGAGACAATGTGTTAATTTGTACGAAGATTGTACGATCGCTTGTCACACGCCGCTACTACAGTATTTTGGCATTATATACGAAAGTATTTTGGCATTATATATATCGGAGATTATCCGATATTCATCTTTTGCCAACTATGCCCACTGAGACGGGTAAAGGATCCCCCATTCGTCTGGATTTGAAACTCCAGAGCAAAGCGAAATGGAATGATTTGTAGTCAACGAAAAGGAAGATGCAGCCATGCTTGAGTGCCAACTTGGGAGACGCACTGCGGAAATAGAATCAATCAATCAACGACGCCGCGATCAAGAAGGAGCATTCAGAGGACCGCACCGCGCAGTCTGTCGCAACGGCTCCGATGGCCTCGGCTGCTCACACGCCACCGGGCCCGAGTGGGGAATCTTATATACCAATTAAAGTGATTTCAACGACTTGTAACCGACATCAATACTACAAAAAGTAGCGTCTGAATAGATATGAAATTTTTACAAGCTCCTCTCAAGAATTGTCGCAGTGTCCTAGCAAAGTTGGGTAAAGATTAACACAACCCTCATGCGGAAAATAAATAATTTAAATAATGTTTGTAGATGCACCGCGACCATTTTTCGCCTCTCGCTTGGAGATCATGGTTCCTAATATACTCCGCCAGAGCCCAGTAGTGCTGCAGCAAAACTAGTACCTAATTTATTCGCTAGAGGCCAGTAGCGGTGCATAAGATAACAAAAGTTTCATCTAATAGAAATGTGTTGTAAAACAAAATGAATAAATATTATTGTATTTTTTAAAAATTTGTACCAATTACATTAAAAATAATAATCTTAAACACCGCCGTTTATATAACATTTTTTCCTTCATTTGCAAGAATTGAATATGAAGAAAGCCCGGGCAATGACGAGAATTTGCTAGTCCAACATATTTTGTGACAGATTGTTTTGTATTACGTCATTCTAGGCGCATCAACTGCTCTGGTTATTAGTCCCGCGTGTGTTGTGCATTTTGTAGCCGGGAGATGGCAGTAGCCCTGGAATGTGAGATGCGGTGTCGACCTACACGTTGGCTTCCGCTGTTTGTTTTTCCAGATAACTGCCTGAGTGGGGCACCGCTTCAACCAAACTAAGATTTAAACCCAAGATATGTGTGAGAGTGTAATGCATGTAAGCGTGTGTGTAGTAGGCCAAGAACCACAAAGGAAAGATCGCACCGGATCAGTGACCCATTTTTTAGGGTACTGCTTCCGAAACCACCTGATATTGATCGAAGAAACCACAAAAAAACTACCGAACAGAGCAGCCAACCACTAGATTCCTCCCTCAGACAGCGGATGAAAGCTATTATATACCTTGTGTCGAAACCTGTTTCTTTTGTGATTTTACTCACTTTACAATTATTGTTGACAATGACAACGCCTTGAATCATTTCAATTATGTGAATGTCAACTACAACTCACCACTGAATCAATAGCCAAAAGAGTACTCTCATTAAACCCGAGAAGATGGCATTTCATGAAATTTACTTTCGAAAAATGTCGTTTTTCTTGAGCGGATTTACGGGAGAGGGTTTCCGAACTGAAATACAGCCTTCCACCCCCCCAAAATTCTTCCTGAATCCGCCTCTGGGTGCTGGGTCCTTAGCATCGCTAAAACTGGGGTGGAAGAGCCACTGTATCAACTGGAAGCATTTACAGTGTCGAAAAATCTTGATTGTACACCTACATTTTGTAAATGAAAATGAAATACACTATTTTACATTTTTGTCATATCTTTATTTTTTGTCGCCTTTATGCAACTCTGAGGAAACAAAAACAACCAACAAACACTTAATTTGCTTTCGAATAAATATACAAATAAATAATTTCACATAAATCTGGCTATTACCGTGCAACAGTTTTATTTGTACAATCTCAAAAAATTAAAGAATATATTCAAGAATTCAGAAGAAAAAATATTTAATCACCTGACGCATAGCCTTTATGTTTGATAACCGTACTGCATCGTCTCTGCAGTGAATGCATCTCATATCATATCAGTTATTCCTCCATACTTCCGCCACAACACATTTAATTGATCCAGTAACAGATTTTCTTGAATGCATCCTTTTCTTCAAATCAACTCACACATGTTCGATCGGGTGCAGATCAGGAGATGGGAATTTCGCAATTGCTTGGGCACGTTCCATATAAGCCGTTTGCCCAGCTAGCAGTGTGATTGGGGTCATTATCTTGTTGAAAAATGTATCATGGCCCTAAATGCATTTTTTCTGCACTCTGCTTAAGATTTTTCCTCAAGACATATAAGTATACCCATTTGTTCATACTGCTATCGATGATCTGCATTATTCCAACCCCATTACACGACATGCACTTCCAAAACATCCCAGAATCTTCTTCATGTTTCATAGTAGGCAGAGTGTTACAAGTTTCGTTGGCCATATTTACCTTTCTGCATACCGTTCGTCATCCATAAGAACCATAAGAGTATTTTCGTTTGATCCCACCAAATAACATAATTCCTGAAAATTTTATCTTTATTTTCGTGCTCTCAGCAGAAGTCATTTCTGGCGAGTTGATTTTTTGTACTCGTGAATTGCCTCTTCACTGCTCTTCTACTATGATAGCCGTGCATCCACAGTACTCTGCGAAATGTCAGATTTGACAGTAAATTTTGCGTGATATGTTCCATCAGTTTGCGGATCAGAGGAGAACTTAATTTTGGGGTTTTCCTCACATGTTGAATTATGAAACGTTCGTCCCTGACATTGAGCTTCTTTTTCGTGGCTTTTCTTGGTATGTTTTTTGTTAAACCGTTATATCTAAACTTCTTTAACATATAGTTGACTGTAGAATTGGGTTTGTTCACTGTGCCCAATTTCTTTTAGAGAATAGCCTCATAAATCAATAGTTTATGTCACTGCTAAGTTCTTTCCTCTTTACCATCATAAAACACACAAATCCGCTAAAAAATATAGCTGATAACGGCCACTATGTAGGATGTCTGAACGTGACGAAAAATATTAACAGCCTAGGAATAAAGGAATTAATTCAAGTAGCCAAACCAGAATGTTTCATATGAATAGAATGAACTTCACATTACTTAGTGATTTTTGCAATTAGCCCTTCTTTTTATTTATAAATTATAGAGTTTTTGCTATTTTTTCTAATATTTCATTATATATTTGTGGTAAATAATTCTATAAAATATTAAGAGTATTTTCTATTCAATAATGCATGAATTTCCTACAATATTTACACTGTATAAACAAGACTGTTAAGTAATCTCGAATTTAGTGAAACGAATTTCAGTTTAGTTCTTTGCTTCTCCGTGCGGTGCGGGGCACTGTACTTCACTTAGGTTTAAGTGAAGTCACGCGCATATAATATTTTTTTTACACGGAAATTCTGCAAACTTTGATTTACATTAATATGAACAGTACTTTATTTTACAAGCAGCTGAAATAGTAGTATATTTTACAAAGTTAATTATCAAAGAGCGCATTAGCGTGAGTGTGCAACTACTAACAAGCACGTTATGGTGTTTCAGCCACGTGTAATATACAATATTTTATTTTATCCGATCACTTTTGCAACATTTTGCGCTTATTCTCTTATACAAGTAGTCGCAATGGTGAATGATGGTATTATATTGATATCGGCAGTATATTGGCTAAGCTCGAACACTGGCATTGGAGGGTTTATTTGAGTTGACAAACCCTGTCTTGTGAGAAAATGGAAGATATTTCTGCAAGTATTAAAAGTGAATCTACGAAAGCTGTGGAAGATTTACTACCCTGTAAATCTAAAGATATATCTTGTAAAGAATACGAAATTTTCAAGAAGTGGAGGAAAGAAAGAAATATTAAAAACGTATGAGAGGAAGTTATATTAGCTTATTTTGCAGCGAAACTAAGTACCTATAATTAATGGCGAATCGAATGATATACATATTGTCGTAGGTTAGATAAGCATTTTTTCAGTAATTTTGATTTTTGCGACACGTATTTAACGGATATTTTTAATGTAACACTCTACCAGCAATGGTCATGCAGCACTCTCCCTGCTCATGCGCACTCCTTGCTAATGTGGCGTTACAATGGTCGTTAAAAAAAAGTTCCAAAAAAATCAAAATCGCTCAAAATATTTAACGCTTATCTAACGTATGACAATATTTATATCATGAGATTCACCTTACTACGCTCGTCATGACAGAAAAAATGTGTAGTTGAAAAAACCAGTTACCATAATATCTCGTAAAATACAAGTGATAAAATGGAAATGAATATATGTATAAACTATTCCCTCATGCACGTCTGTGAGAACTGCATTGACTTCAACTATTCATAAAATGCAAAAGGTGCTAAAGTTACTGACTCACCTATATTTCCGAACGTATTTATCCAATTTTTCGTTACCAGACAGTTTCGTCATATTTTATTTCTTTAGAGAATTTCAGGCGTTCTAATAAAACATGTCTCAATGTCGTACTGTTTTTATTAAAAACGCGTCATATTATAACTATGATATTATTACGTCGAGATAAACGCTGTACTGTATGTTTTTGATATGTTTTTTTAAAGGATTCACTGTTAAAATACATAAATATATAAAAAGATAAATAATGATAGAAGCAATGTGATTACTTCATGGAAATATATTTCTTATTCCTGCACTAATAATTAGAGATTTCTTTACTGTTGTGAAATACATCAAACCATTGGAATTATTGAATAACATTTTATCAACAGATCACACTCAAATGGAATTCTTTTACACTGTGTCTATTTATTTCGTGTCCCTAAATTTCTGAGTTAAGAAATAGAACTAAAAAGAAATTATATAATTTGAAAATACTCATTAAGAGAAGTCGATTGGAACATCCACAAAAATACGTTAATTAGAAAAGTTACTGATGTCAAAAATTAGAAAGGATTAATCATTTTCTGTCGAATAAATGCAATACCATTGAAACAAATATACGTCCCCAATATCCATTTACACAGGATGTAAAGAAAAAATGAAATGCATGAAATAAGATGAGCCAAATATCACGTGCTGACGACTCCAGAAGACTGATGAAAATGAAATATTGAAATAGCTCCCCCCTTCTTTACGTGGCCAGAGCTGCAATCTCGTTTGCGACGCATTTCAATATTACGGCCGACCCGGAACACGGTGAAAATGATTTCCACTTTCCACGTAGAGAATGCCAAATATGAACGCCGGCATTGTTAAGAACCAGGCCGCGTGCGTTCCATCATCGGATTTACTTTTATTTTGTCCTAAAAAAAGTTGAAATTGAATACCACACCGAGAAAAAATTGCTAGAATTTAATATTTAGTCCAGAAACACTACAGCAGGTATTGAAAAACCGTAACACTGTCACAGGACTTCTTAACAATCTCCGTGAAATCCGCACACCAATACCTCACATATTTGAGCGGATATTTGATGGGAAGCCACGCGGAACGAGTTGTAGAGGGGCGAAGGGGGCGGGAGAGAGGACGATGGATGAGGATGGCCAGTTAGCGTGGAAAAAAGGTTGGAGTGGAGAGTGCAGAGAAGGGAAGTTCGAAAAGGAAAAACGGAGGAAGTTGCTATTTACAACGAAGCGCGGAGGAGACCAAGACGATACGTGAAAAGGTGGAGAGAGCATGGTGTAGTTGGGGAAGGAGTGGAAAACTGTGGAGGAGCAAACGAAAGGAAACCAAACGAAGACGAAGTTGGGGTTCAGAAAGGACAGGACAGATAGTGGAGACGCGACGGAAGAGGGAGCCAAAGAGAGGTGAGGTGGGGGAGGCCGGGTGGGTGAAGCCGATAGTGGAAGCCAGGCTGGAGTAAGCGCATGAGGAGACGGGGTGAAGGTGGGGAGGAGGTGGGGTGGGGAAGGCGGAGGGGTGGAATTGGGGCAGGGCGTGGCGTCGGTGGAGAATCGAAAGCGAAAGCGGAGCGCAAGCTAGGACGGCGGCTGGGACGAGGCGAGGGGGGGAGGCGAACGAGAGGCCGTGTGGAAGCGCCCCTCCCACGCAAGGCCAGAGCGGGTCGTTTTGAGTTTCAGTGACCTGGCCGCCGCGCCGGGGGGAGACGGGCTCAACGCTGAATATTGCGACACACACGCGCGCACTCCCACGCACGCCCACACGCACGCGGCGCGAGGTCGCAGCTGGGCCGCCTCGCCCTGACGCACCCCGCGCCCAACGACCGGCCTCCAACGGGGCACCTGCTCAAATGGCTCGTGGATTTTCTCCACATTTATTTTCCAACAACATCGGCGTTTCTAATGAGAACTTATCAAATTACATAACAATGCCAATAAAAAGAAATTACAACATAATACGTTATAATCCTGAAGACAATATTAATTTTATCACTGTTTTTTACAAATATTTCTAGATACGACACATCACGAAGTTTGTGGTAGAAAAAGAAAACCCTCGGGGTTCTCTAGTTTGCTCTTTTTATGCTTTTTACATTCTCGTATGAACGGAGTAATATACGTAGTATAGATAAAATTATGTAATGCTGCGGAAAAACTATTTCGAATTTCAAGGGAAATACTTTTTTCTTTACATTTTTGATAGCGGTAGTGCCAAACGAACCCTATACGATGACATAAACGCCATATTGCTCTGTTCTTTTGTTTTTTCAAAAATTACAAAAATGTATTCATTTTATTTCCACTCCCACGACGGTAATATGTACAGAGGCGATTTCTTCTTCTAATATAATTTACAAAAATTCTACTGATAATTCTACAGAGGTGATTTCGATTTTTAGAGGTGATTTCTTTACGTTATTGTACTTGTGAGTACATGTGCTTTAAATAATGTGGTATAAAATTTCTCGATAATTCAACAATTTCTGTTGAAATGAGCTCAAAATTCCGCATTTTCAGAAAAGCTCAAACGCCATTTTCTCAAAAATGCGTTTTTCATCAAACTTTTCCAACGGATAGTGGTAATGGCACTGTTTAAAATGACGAAAAATTCATTTTGATGTATTCTTTTATTTTTTAACTAGCTGACCCGGCGAACTCTGTTCCGCGTTAACAGCCGGTCCCATCTTTTTCTCGCATCGCACTCACTGTGAGAAACTGTACTATCCTTGTTGCACTCGTGATAATAAAGCAATTGCAGATTTGTGTTTTTCTCTCAAACAAAGAAGAATTTTAAAAAAACGCTCTGATATTAAATAGATAATTAAAAAATCTATTACGTAGCAGAGCGTTTTTTTAAATTGATTTTTGTTTAAGAGAGAAATACAAAGCTGTAATCATAGGGACCGGCTGTTAAAGGCAATAAATAAGCAGATTTTGGAATTTATTAAGTTAAATTGTTTATTATAAAATACAAATAAAAAATTAAGTAGATTAATCATTCATTATTGTTCCTGTATTTTGGTGCATAGGTTGCACTCTTCAGTTAAGTACCTTCACGTGAAAACATGCGAAATCACGCGAAAACATGCGAAAACGTGCGTTCTCACACAGGAACGCTGTCGAACGGGATAAACAGTATCCTATGTCCGTCTCCTGGCTCTAAGCTTCCTGCTCACCAATTTTCAGCCAAATCGGTACAGCCGTTCTTGAGTTATAAATAGTGTAACTAACACAACTTTCTTTTATATATATAGATAATACACTAATGTATTTTTTTAAATATGTCGCACGCCGTTAATGTGCACATTTCCATCAATTTGTATACATTATTGCATTTGTGAGTGAAAGTGCTTCAAATGGCTTTATTTAAAGTTTTTCCAAAACTCAAAAGATTCCTGTGAAAAAGAGCTTCAAATTTCGTATTTACAGTATTGCTTAATCCCCATTTTCTTAAAAGCGTCTTCAATTTTTTCAATGAAAATGTTTTTTTAGAACGAGGTTTTACTCTACTTCAATATTATTTAAGTAATATTTCATCTGCACAATTAAAAAAGCACAAGGTTGAGAAAATGTCAAAAAAAGGTACTTTGGGCAAAGATGGACGTCAGCTGGACCTTCAAGAATGAAGCAAGACCTTCAAGCCAGTTCACAGCAAGAAAATTAGAAAAAATTTCTACCAGAAAGTCTGTGCCATTCTGTGGCACCTCTAGTTATTTTTGGTCCGTACTTTATCAACAGACAGGTTTATATATTAACACAGAACATTAAATTGTATAACATACTGTTAATGCAGCCATAATTGTTCTGATAATTACATTACTACAACGTTTCGGGTACACAGAGACGAAAAAGTTCTGATCTGTTTACTGTAATTTGCAGAATGAGCAATACAATAATTAATGGGAGACCATTTTTAATATTCTTACTGAAGATGGGTAAAAATAGGTTCCCGAAACGTTGCAATAATGCAATTATCACAATAATTGTGACAAAATAAACAGTATGTTGTACAATTTTAAATATAAAATTAGTTATTACATAAACCCGTTTTTCGATAAAGTGAAGACTAAGAATAAAGGATGTAAAATAAGAATCGAATGACAGACAAAATGTAAACATTCTCCAGTTTCATCATTTCTTCCACGCCAGCCATTAAAGCGTATATATAATCCCAATTAACCCAGTAGCATTTATTCGAGACCTGCTTACCGAGGCAGTCATCAGAAAAAAAACAACTAAACAATCAATTGCGAAGTTGTAGCGTGCCTTTTAGTTGTAGCGTGCCTTTTAGTTGTAGCGTGCCTTTTAGTTGTAGCGTGCCTTTTAGTTGTAGCGTGTCTTTTAGTTGTAGCGTGCCGCCGTGTACACTGGGTGATGCCATTACATATTCTACAACTTTTACTGGCTTAGATGGCACAGGGCTGATGCCACTCTCTCAATTTGAATCAGTGAAAAGCCACTGATTGACAGTGACTATTCACTGATTGTGGTAGTTAAAATCCGACCACTGACAATCAGTGAACTGAACTGAATGAATCAGTGAAAATTGGGACCACTTTTTGAATCAGTGAAACTTCACTGCTTGAATCAGTGAAACTACACTGCTTAAATCAGTGAAATATCGCATTGCTATCCACGCAGTGGCGGCTTGCGCTTAGGTTGCACAACCCCCAGAAAATGAAAAAGATCTCATTATATCTTAGGAATATACATTTTCCTTTTAAAACATTCATTATTGAAGATTTTGCAGCAATAGCGATGTATATGAAATCATTTTGAAACGAAAGGGCGTCCAAATGGCGCTCTCTCCGGTGTCTGGTGCCTTGTCAGGAATTGCACTACGCTCTTGGTTCTATTAATGAAGTTATTGTTTTTACTCCTTAGTCCTTCGATTTAACACGGGGAAGATAGAGCTTTTTGGTTGAGCAACTACACAGCTGGCGCGTTGCGGAGATACTGCCTTTTTAAGTGAGATAGGTGAATACAAGTCTTTATTTAAACCAATGAAAAACATACAACAGAAGAAAACCATGTTCAGGAACTTTTCAAAACTCACTACAGAGAAAAATTGGCCTGCAGTTAACACTCTTTATTTTATGTACATATTATTGACAATTTTGGTGACAATACAACAAATTATGAAAAGAAAGTTGGGAAGAAAGTAGTGAAAATATTATAATCCTCTTATAATTTAAATGTGTATAAATACATTTCAATGGATTTTTATGTGAATTTTACAATAAAAATAAATAGAGAACATTAAATCTGTCAAAATTTTTAAAGTAAAAATACAAATAAACATTTGATATTATTACAAGTATTTGGCAAGTATTAGGGCAACTTAATCAGCTTCCTCTGCTAATTATAATTTTCATAATTAAAATCGGCAGCATTGCCAAGCTTAAAATTGGAAATGTTAACAGCACTGCATGCCTTTGTTTCTATGTACATATATATGTATACACATGTATATATACACATATATATGTATATTTAAAAAAAATAAGGTATTTTGCCATGGCTTCGTTTAGAGCTTCTACTGAACCGATTGTAGTATTTTTTCCTTTAAATGAAAGAATGTGATCCCTAGATGTGTTATCAGATATTGTTTGTGTTGATTCACCAACATTTAGTGTGTAAATTAATTAATTAAATATTTCTTTAATAGTACGCTTATTAATAGTCAATTGTTTTCTTCCAAAGGGTGGCTGTTTCAAAATCGATATATATGAGTCGACAGCGCCACTTCATGGTGGCGCTGTTTGATGTTTTGTTTTGATTGTTGAGATTTGTTTACAATTCATCAAGGTTTTGTTTCAGTGTAATTATTGCATTGTGGCGTTGACAGTTTGCATGTATTTGCTTTTGTGGTGAATTTCGTAGAGAACATTCGGACAGTGTGTTTTGCTCGGTTGTACTGAAGTAGTGAAGTTATTCACAGGTTATGTCGAATTCCGAATCGTTGCCCACGCGTCCCAAAAGACGCAAACGTACATTAACTGAACGCAGGGAAAGAGAAAGTTAGCGTAAGTGTCGTGATAGTGAGGTCACTTCGTTTTCTGCTGGGTCGTTGCCTATGAAATGTCAGTTTTGTTCTGCTTTGCACTTCGCATGTGAGAGAAATTCTGCAAACGATTTACTCTGTGTTGCTTAAATGGGAAAATAAGTTTACCTTCAGGTGATATGCCAGAAGAAATAAAAATTGTATATAGGACATGATGACACGTCAAAAAACTTTAGAAATAATATCTGTCAGTATAATAGTGCTCTTTCTTTTGTGCAATTTGGCACCGATATTGCATTGCCACCTGCCCATGGGCCATACGTGTTCAAAATTTTGGGAACTCACATCACAGAACATCTTCGTTATACCCTGAAGATCCAAACAATGCAACGTATTGTGAACATTAGTCTGGTCACAGTATTTTACATTTATCTCAGATCTCGCCGTCAAATTTTTGACGGGTTTTCACTTAGTATGTGTATAAAGAAAACAAAGACTATTGTGTGTCGTTTCCTAAAAATTTGAATCTGCCATGCTACCGAACAAATGACTGATACCTGACACCGCAATGGAGGCACCTGGCCACTGATTTCAAAGACAGGAATACAATTGATGAATGATGGCATGTGTCAAGAAGCGCAAGTTCTAAGCTATTAATTCACTTGAGATAAAAACTTTAAATGGCTTACCAGATGAACTCCAAAACACAAATCTTCACAAGGAGCTAATTACAACACAAATATTTAGTAAGGTAAGAAATACTTTAAAAAAAGAGACATCAAAGTCTGGATTTCTTTATCAGAAAATCTATCAAAAGTATATTTGGATGAAGAGGAAAATTTGCAATTTTACAACTACTACATAGAAGAGATTACAGAGGAAAAGTTGAAAAATCTACCCGAGTACCTCAGATGAAACAATTGAGAAACTTTTAAAGAAAGTTTTAGAAGATAAGCAACAAATATCTGAAGTAAAAAATTTGAGAAAAATTGTCAATGATTTTATTATCAATACTAGTGAGAACCCGTCAAAATTTGATGGTGAGATCTTAGATAAATGTAAAATACTGTGCCCAGACTAATGTTCACAATATGTTGCATTGTTTGGATCTTCGGGTTATAACGAAGAAATTCTGTGATGTGTAGTTCCCAAAATTTTGAACACATATGGTCCATGACCAGGTGGCAATGCAAAATGGCCCACATATTCCAATAATACACGATATGACACAAAAGAAAGAGCACTATTTTACTGACGGATATTGAATTGCTGTAATTAAATTAATTATCAATAGATTTTACATAAAAATGTTTATTTATTTACAATGTTGATTTGGAGGTTATGTTGTCCATCAATATTATTTCGAAAGTTTTTTGATGTGTCATTTGATTACTCCTGGCATATTGCTTGAAGGTAAACTTACTTTCCAATTTAAGCAACACAGAGTAAACACGTTTGCAGAATTTCTCTCGCATGGGAAGTACAAAGCAGAACAAAACTGACATTTTCTGCATTGACTTTCTCATTCTCTGCGTCCAGTGTACGTTTGCTTCTTTGGGGGAGCGTGGACAACTATTCGGAATTCGACATAACCTGCGAACAACTTCACTACTTCAGTACAACTGAGCAAAACCCACTGTCCGAATGTTCTCTAAAAAATACATCACAAAAGCAAATACATGCAAACTGTCAAAGCCACAATGCAATTATTACACTGAAACAAAACCGTGACGAATTGTAAACAAATCTCAACAATCAAAACAAAACATCAAGCAGCGCCACCATGAAGCAGCGTGGACTCACATCTAGCGTTTCATATAATCGATTTTGAAACAGCATTTTGGAAGAAAACAATTGACTACTGATAAGCGTAGTATTAAAGAATGATTTAATTAATTAATTTACACCGTAAATGTTGGTGAATCAACACAAACAATATCTGATAACACATCTAGGGATCACATTCTTTCATTTAAAGGAAAAAATACTACAATCAATTCAGTAGAAGCTCCAAACGAAGCCATGGCAGAATGCTTTATTTTTTTAAAATATATAGATAGATATTTAATGGAAGAAACTCAAACGCATGCCAATGGATAAACGAGTTTGAAAAAGAGTGTGAACGCTGTTTTGTGGAAGAGAAATTCTAAAATTTTCCCTTGACAATGCAAGCGCAGATTGGTACTCAAGTATGATTTTGAAAAATACAGTAGAATCAGAATGGAACAATTGGAAAAAGAACGCACGCATAAAAGAAATCGGAGCTGTACTAAACCAAGGACAAAAATGGGGATAATAAGCCAGTGGCATATTTTTCGAAAAAATTGAGTGAAGCTCAAAAGGAAAAAAAAGCAATTTACCTTGAGTGCTTGGCAATAAAAAAGGTTGTGATATATTGGCAACATTGGCTACTTGGAAGAGAATTTTTGGTACACTCCAATCATAAACATTTAAAAAATTTAAATATAAAAGCAATAACAGATTAAGAACTGGGTGATTTGACATACTATCTGTCCCAATACAATTTTAAAGTTAAATATAATCCTAGAAAATTAAACCAAGAGGAAGACTGTTTAAACAGGCATCCAGTTCTAGAGCCTGATGAAAATTCAGATGACATATTAAAAATAGTAAACCTAGTGAAATTAGAAGACATAAAAAAGGATCAAAGAAGATGCACAAAACTACAAAACAATAAGAAAAAACTAATATTCTAAAATGAAATTTATTATAAAAATTTCAAAGAAGAGAAAAACTCTCATTATCAGAAGAATTTAGTAAAATATTACTAAAATATGTACACAATACTTATTGTCACCTGGGAAGAGCGCAGATGATAAATAAAGTAACACCATTCTTTACAGCGAAAAATATAAACATAAACATAGAGAAGATTTGTGAAACTTGTGACATCTACTTAAAGAATAAATCATGAAGAAAATCATAATATGGATTAATGTCACACCTAGGTTGAGCAATGTACCCATTCAAGATAGTTTCTATAGATACCATTGGAGGTTATGGAGGATCCCGGTCAACAAAAAAATACCTACACCTACTGGTCGACCATTTCACAAGATATGCTTATATTTTAACATCAAAAAATCAAAACGCTGATGACTTCATAAAACTAACTGAGGAAGTAACAAAATACCATTATGTCCAGATGGTACCAATGGATCAATATCCAGGAATAAATTCAAAAGAATGAAAACAATTCAAAGTAAAGAAAAAAATAAAATTGATTTTTACTGCCATAGATGCGCCTTTCTCCAATGGTCTCAATGAAAGATTAAACCAGACTTTAGTGAATAAAATAAGATGTATTATGAATGAAACTAACAAAGAGGCTGCTATTGCTATGGACAACTATTGTGAAAAAAGCTGTGGAGAAATACCAGACAGAGCATACAGTGACAAAATTCTCAACAAAATACTTGCTAGAGGGTAAAACCATAAATATCCTGCCGCATGAATTAAAAATAAAATGCACAGCCGAAGATTTAGAAAGAGAGAGGAAAATAGCACTCAAGAATACAATAAAACTTCATAATGACAACAAAAAAATATTCAACCTACACAGGAGACAAATTGAATTAAAAAGGGAGATCTTGTGTACATAGAACATGAAAATCACCTGAATAGGAAGAAATTAGATGAATTGAGAATTGGGCCATCCTCGGCATTGGAAAAATCTTAAAGTCAATCTATGAAGTCAATACCAGACACAGAACCAAAGAATCAAATTTCTATGATATAACAAAACTAACTCCAATGGTAGAAGGTTATGATAATTGAACAATTGCAAAAGCATTGTTCATTTCCCAGAAGGGGGGTTTATTACAGAAACCCAACTGAGTTTTTATTTCAAATTAAATATTTGAAGGATATAATCATTATATACTGCTAAAAATGAAAAAAAAATTGCTAATGATGTTGAGTATGCCAAATTTGTTGTAAATATTAATTTAAACAGTAAGTCAAATGCTGCAATGGGTGAAGGAATATTTTATTATTATTATTATTATTATTATTATTATTATTATTATTATTATTATTATTATTATTATTATTAAAAAAAGGGCAGATGTTAAAACCAACCATCACCCTGAACAAAACACGAATAGTTTTTCTATCCTTTCACCCATATCAAATATTGCTGGACATTTTTCTTGAAGGTTTTTCTCCTTTCCAATTCCTCCAGATGCAAATTAGAGCCCTCCTAAAACAGAAAAAAGATAGGTCAAGAAGTTATGCGAGGAAAAAATGGTTACTTTATTTTCAGATTACATACAAGATCATACTAACTGGCAGAATTATTACGAGGTCTGGATTGGGAACCTCAGGAATGGCTTTGATGTACCTTCTGCACTCCCACTCCTCTGCCAAACTAGCCTTGCCATGTAAATGAGTAAAATATAATGTGTTTAGTGACTAAGGAAAGCAAGGAACACTGATCAAAATAAATCAGTATTACAGCAGTCTCTGGCAAGTTAAAATACCTTTCAAAATATTCACATTGTTAGAGTCCCCAGTTAGCTCCAGCACTTTCTCTTACACTTCTTCAAAACTCCACTCCTGGACTGGTGTCAAACTAAATTGGAAAAACCAAAGAATGAGTTATTAGTTTGCTGGCATGCCCGGCTCTGCTGTGGTGTAATCGAGAGCATTTTGGGCTTTTTACAAATTTCATAAACGAAATTATTCATTGCACGTCAGATATTTCACACTGTATCACCAAACAGTTACATTAAAACTCTTAAGTTACATAAGAAGTTTCCAATAATAACAAAAACAAATACGTGATATTAACGTGTTCATAACCTATTTCTTAGTATGGACAAATGCTCACCATAAAATAATACGTCTCACAGTTATCAACAAGACGAGTCACAGAAAAGCGAAAACTACTTACCTAATGCAATTAAAACAATCTTCAGACACAGGTCAGTTTTCTCGCAGGAAACCTCGATTCCACTGGCTCCGCCGTGCGAGTTTGCGTACATTCACAACACAGCACGTGAATGATTGTATGTCGGTATGCCAGTCGGTATGGTGGCGCGGCCAACTGACTACCAATGAAACTGCTGGCGGTCATTTTGAAAAGGTTCACGTATTCACTGTCAGAAACACTACACATTTCGACTGAAGATATCAGTGACTTTGCTCTCACTGATTGAATCAGCGACAATTTCACTGATTCATATTCAGAGAGCACTGCAGCGCCTATGACCAGGAAGTACTAGGGGCCGAGTCCCAACGGTCGTAGGATTTTCGAAATTTCAGACGCTGTCTGGAGAAGTATGCTAGCGACCGGCTGCTCTGATCGGTAGTTTTCTGTTGTTCTTTCCGCGCGATATTTCCTTCGCCTTCCTTGCCTTATACTCACCCCTTATTTACACAATACTTACATGCACTACACTCCAACACATGCTCCGTCGGTGGGAGATACCGGATTCGGTAAACTCCACAAGCCAACCGGTAGGTCGGTGCCGGATCTCGCTATCTAGTGGAGGAAGATCACCCCTACCACCTCCCGCAATTAAATAAGTGTACTACACATACAGGACTAATGACATTGGCAGTTGACGCGCCAGGAAACACCAATTATTAAATCAATTGATCTAGAATCTACGTACCTGTGACAGCGATAAGATCGAAAAAAGGGCGAAAGCTGAAGGCAACCTTGCAACCGTGCCCGCTTAAACATGGGTCGATAAGGGATGTGAGCTTTCCAGACACGCCTCATATTTTCACTGTCAGAACTTCATTACATACTCGGAGTTGCATTGTCCTTCGAGGACACCAATTATAGTGTTCTAAGTAGAATAATAACACAATCCATGACAATTTTAATTATGCCTTCTCAGTTCGAGTAATTTGTGTGGCAATGAAACCACTCATTAATTTAAGTCGCAATCTGTGGTACATTTCCTGTTTGTGCTCTTGGTCGTAGGGCTTCTATAGATATTACAATATTTCAAAGTATAACTTCTCTTCAGATGCGTGGGTATCATGTTACCATTTTCAAACAATTAAACAACTGTATGATTACTCATTTTGTATTTGATTTACATATTCAGGAACGTAACTCGAGAATTGGAGGATGTAACTCACAAAATTACTTTTGATATAACTTAATAATTCTTATCTGAAGCAGAAATGAAATGCGTCGCGACAAATTATGTAAATTGGCAATACCTCATCACATAAACAGTAGGCCAATGTATTTACAAAACGTACACACATCTCAAGCAAAATATTGTTTTAGAAAATTCCTGAAAACCAATTTTTCCGAAAAAAAAACGAGAGAGAAAGATGATTAAAAATCTTCGTAGTGTATATACAGTGTGTATAAGTGTTATAGTGTATAAGTGTTATCACCCGTTGCATCTCCTCAATCGTGCAAGGTACGAAGATGCCGTAGGGACAGTCGATGGCTTCAACAGGGTCTACTTGATTACAGCACACTTCTTCTTTGCACTATTTTTTACTACGAAGAAAAAAGGTCAATTTTGTTGTTTTTTTAACGGAACCCTATGCTAAATTTAGTTATCTTTGTATTTAAGCGAATAGTTTTTGAGAAATTGTACCTTATATACATACCACCTGTATACAGGCCTCTCTTAATACCCGTACAGGGTAGGTGCCATCGAATGCAACACATGAAGATGAGCCAATATTTATTTTCGTGGCTGCAACCGTTTTATAACATCACCGATATCATGGTTTAATTGCATACTGCAGAAAACAAAAACTCTTCATCAGGTCGTACTGGGAGAGAACGCTCTACGTGCCGGGTTATCGTTGTTACAGCGATAACTCAACACCACCTTTTATTATGCAACACTCACACTGATGTCAGTGTCAAAGTTGCCGGTGTGGCCCGCGATCTGTCCTTCCTCTTCCTTGTCCTATCCTCTCCCTTTACACACACACTTACACTAACATGCACTACACTACCACGTATTCTTGGAGATCGGTCGGGAGATTAGAGCTTGTCCCGGCTGGGGCGGTGCCCCGCTGGTGGGAGAGTCCTGGTTAGGGGGAAGCCTCACTAGCCGACGGTAGGTCGGCGCCGGATCTCGCCATTCAGCGGGGGAAGGTCACCCGCGCCATCTCCCGCGAAAAAAACATGCACTACACTAACGGGACTAATAACCGAAGCAGTTGACGCGCCCGGAAACACGAAGAAATTAATCAATCAAAAACAAATTGGGTTCGTAGAACACATGACGGATAGTCCACATGAGGATATAGGGACCAGAACCAGATTGTTGACCCTGCTGTATCTCTAGCCGGGAAATTCTGTTTCGCGCCCCGACACTGGAGGGCCACTTTCCACATCGCTAAGTCGAATCCAATCACTGAAAGAAAATTCTAGCGGTTTCTCTCATCAGCGGTTTTCCGCGGTTTCTCCGATTGATGCCAGGCGAATGCTGCGGCAGCATCTTCATACATCCACAACATCTTATAATATTACTACATTTCGCGACCTCTGATGATGCACACTTCCCGGGAGTCCAGCCTGGAGCTTAGAGCTTGTTCCGGCTGGGGAGGTACTGCACTGGAGTTATATACATAAAGTGGAAACCCACTTCGATGTGTGTTTTTTTTGTAGATCTTACGTTCCAGCCATTGAGGAATACCACCACTTCCGGCTAGAACATGCACTACATTCACGGGACTAATGCCTTATAGAGTTGAGGCGCCCGGAAACGCAAAATACTCACTTATAACTTGACAGGAACCAATATATTTGCGAAATTTAAGGAGTTCAGGATCGTCTTCGAGGAGATAACCTTTATTTAATCGAGGAGACCTCTTTATTTAATCACACGCACTCCTCTGCTTTCCTCGCTCCAATAGCAAACGTATCGGCTGAGATAGCTCAGGGCAAAAACGGTTGTCCTGCGAATTAAATTAGGAAGTTCTAGGGTTCGTACACCTGCGGTAACGGAATTTTCGACTCCGAAAACCTAGACCGTGTATATCCATTATCCGGACGCGAATTCTAACCGTCGATCTGGACGAGAATTCTAACCGTTACTCATCGGCAGTTTTCTGCCGTTTCTCCTATTCATACCAGGTGAATACCGGGCCATTACCCTATCAAACGGCTCACGGACTACGTACGACCTTTCCTTCCTCAACACTGTCCCTACATCTTCCGTTTAACTCACACCATTACACATACATGCACTACTCTACAGCACATGTCGGGAGTCCTATCACGAGATTAGTGTTGCCCCAGCTGGTGCGGTTCCCAGCTGGAGGGAGATATCTGGAAGGAAAATCCCTAAAACTTGACGTGTAGTCTGACGCTGAGACTGACGTTTAAGCCGGGGGAGGGGATGGGGTACACCGCCGCCTTTGGGGACATCACATGCACACCACCTACGGGATGAATGAACGAAGCAGTTGACGCCCCCGTAAACAGAAATCAATGAAAATCTAACGTCCGCAAAAACACTGGCGTTTCGTGAACTCTCCGCTATTATCAACACTGTGCAGGATTAATTTCTCAGAGGCGCAAAAACGTGAAGAAACAATGGGTCTGTAGTGGCTAAAATATTGAACATGTGGATAAAAAATTGTTAAAAATAAACTATATTTCCATTAAAAAATAATATTAATTTATGTTAAATATGTATTAACCAATATCCAATTGTGTATAAAATACATTGTACCCGTCATCCAAAGGGGCCTTATGCAGGCCCCTTGACCCAACAATCTTCACCAACATTTCACAGTGGCAGTCCTCATGTTCTGTTGAGATTTTTAACTTTTTGTAAAATATGTAAAAGTATTAAAATATTAATATAATAATAATATAAATAATAATATGAATAATAATACGAAGAGTAATAATAACAATAATAGTAATAATAATAATAATAATAATAATAATAATAATAATAATAATAATAATAATAATAACAGCAACAACAGGAGCATTGTAATTGTAGCAAAAAGCAATGCGATAAAACTATTTACATACAAGACAATAAAGATTAATCATTTATGTGGGTTAAGAGGAGAAGAATGAAGCCAGAATCTGAGATAGTTGTAATAGCTGTGCACGATCAGGCGTTGCAAACATGACAGTAGGATAACGCGGTTCTCAGAATTTTCCCCATGATGATAAGTGTCGCATTTGCGAGGAACTAGTAGGATCCATTGATCACACAGTTTGTCCAATGCATTGCCGTTTTCATTGGACGTGCAAGTCGTGTGTCAACGCCCAAGAAAATAAAAAAAAAATATTTTTTCCTTTGAATTTATTTAGATTTTTTTATTTATTCGGTCTTCCGTACGATCGTGGACATGGATCGGCACCAGCGCATCCATGCAATGCCGGCAGCAGGCCGCCAGTGTGCGAGCGCAGCTCAGACCGTTGGCGAATGCCTCCAACGTCTTCAGGAAGGATCGGGATGCGGCAACGCATGGGCGCGACGTGCCACACACAACCCTGCGAAGGCGTTGGATCTGGATTCAACGGCCTGCTGGAGAGCATCAGTGATTATAATCTTCTCCGTTGCGATTTACTGCCTTTAAAGATACTCATGAAATTAGGGTTATTTTTTGAGAAGGAGAGCGAAAAGTGAAACAATAGTTTTAAATAATTGTTTTCTTTCCCTTTCGTATGAAGAAAAGAAACAAGTAATTGATAATGGGCGACCATGTCCTAACCTGATAATATTTCAGAATTTAATTTTTAAAACAAGAACCGAAGTATTAGAAAAGCGAAGAGCATGTCTTTTTAAATACTTTAAAATGTATTATTCCAACCTTTGCAATAGAAAATACATCATTGTTGTAATTTTGTGACTCTCTCACTCTCATTCTTCCAATATTATAATTTAAAATAAATCAGGATTATGTTTATAAATTTCAATTTTACTCTAAATATGTAAGCGAAAAGAGTAGTGAGGGGGTTAACATTTTCCTTCACTGCCAACGTCCTAGGTCCAAAGTGAGGAGACGCCAATGGTCCAATTTTTGTAAAGACCAGTGGGAATACTTTAATAGACACGTCAGAGTGTGTAGTTATCTCCACTTGCAGATCCGTATCGCCATCGAAGCTCCAAGCACATGCTCCAAATGGTACGAACACTTACCAAAACTGGTGACGTCTATTGGACTGTGAACAATACTTTAGGACCATCAAATTAAAACTGATCGCATGATAGGGGCAAACAAATCAGATATTGTTATCTGGGATTTGGAGAAAAAGGCGATTCTACTTGTAGATGTTACTGTACAATGCGATTAAAGTGTCGTAACCAAGGAGGCATCTTACATACAAGGAAACGCTTTAAATACAAGAGTTTGACAATCGAGATGAGCGGAATGTGGAGCTCAGGTCGTCGGAACTCTGGGATTTGTTCGGCACAATTTGTGTAAGAACTTGGCTAAACTACCAGGTCATTCAAAAGACTGGGAAGTGCGATACTACTTTATTAGGAACAGCTCGCATTTTCCGCAAAGTATGGTAGCAGCACCGACAATCCTTATACTGCACCATAGGAAGCTGGTTACAACCAAGAGTAGATATTACAATCGGACGGCTCATAACATCTCTAGTCGTGAATGGAGTAAGTAATACTAATAATACTAATAATAATAATAATAATAATAATAATAATTATTATTATTATTAAAATAATAAATTGTAGAAAGAGACACTTCAGACGGAAGCCGACTAGTGGGAAGTTGTCCAGAGCAACCACATACTGACCAGAATTGTCGAAAGAACGTAATCAAGATTTGTCAGAGAGAATGATAGCCTATTGGAACAATAGGAACCCAAAACAAAAGTCGTTGAGTCATCATTCTGTCCAAATCCGACAGATAATCACGATAATAATTAGGTAAATATAATTATATTATAATTATTAAAACAAGGCCGAGGCGAAAGTGAAGGCGGAGGATGGCGGGTGTGGGGGCGGGGCAGGGCGGGGCAGCGCGGGCAACGAGTGCGGTCGGCGGACTCGAAAGCATAATGCGGCGGCCCGCGGCGGCGGCGGCGGGCGCTCATGTGCACAGCACGTGCACCCGGCGGGGGCGGCGAGCGATGGCAGGGGCGGGGCGGCGGCGTGGGCGTGAGCGGGGGCGTGGGCGGGGCGGGGGCGGGGGCGGCGAGCACCGCGTCACGCGAGAGCGCTAGCGCAGCTGGCCCCGGCTTCTTGCGACTCCGGTAACGGTTAATGAGTTATTTAGATGTAAATTGTCTCAACTCGGAACGGGGAGGTCCGGCCCGCCGGCTTCCCGACCGGCGCAGCCACCACCACGCTCGGCGCCTTGCCGCGCCGCGCCGCGCCGCGCCGCGCCGCGCCGCGCCGCACCGCGCCGCACCACGCCGCACCACGCCGCGCCACGCCACGCCACGCCACGCCACGCCACGCCACGCCACGCCACGCCACGCCACGCCACGCCACGCCACGCCACGCCACGCCACGCCACGCCACGCCACGCCACGCCACGCCACGCCACGCCACGCCACGCCACGCCACGCCACGCCACGCCACGCCACGCCACGCCACCGCCACGCCACGCCAATCCACGCCACGCCATGCCAATCCACGCCACGCCATGCCAATCCACGCCACGCCAATCCACGCCACGCCACGCCAATCCACGCCACGCCACGCCAATCCACGCCACGCCACGTCACGCCACGCCACGCCACGCCACGCCACGCCACGCCACGCCACGCCACGCCACGCCACGCCACGCCACGCCACGCCACGCCACGCCACGCCACCCCACGCCACGCCACGCCGCGCCACGCCACGCCACGCCGCGCCGCGCCGCGCCACGCCACGCCACGCCACGCCACGCCACGCCACGCCACGCCACGCCACGCCACGCCACGCCACGCCACGCCACGCCACGCCACGCCACGCCACGCCACGCCACGCCACGCCACGCCACGCCACGCCACGCCACGCCACGCCACGCCACGCCACGCCACGCCACGCCACGCCACGCCACGCCACGCCACGCCACGCCACGCCACGCCACGCCACGCCACGCCACGCCACGCGCCGACGACGGGACTTCTTGCGTCGACCGCGCATTCACTCTCGTCCTCGCGCCTAGGCAACCACTAGACAAGCTGTACTTCGTGGAAATCGACTGTACTCCACCACAGGCACCGCCAAACTACCAATCGTAGACATTTTATTCCTGGAGTTCAGAGCGTACTGCAGGACAAGTCTCACTTTTTTGTAATACTCATCGGCAAATTCTCTATTTCATTGTGTCTTTCGAGATGTTCTCACGTTTTTCAATGCCCAAGATAATTGTAGGTTTTACCTGTCTCAAGGTACGGAATTACGGTGTGCTTTCAACTTCAATGCTCTCTGACACTGTCACTTCGCCTCTTTTAAATTGATTTTTGCACACTTGTCAAGACCAAATTGCATGCAGATGTCATTGCTAAAAACATTCATGACGGACAGGGTTTTGGGAGAATCTCTTCAATCTTTTCAAACACTTAAAGATCATCTATATAAAAGAAATGTGATACTAATCTTTCATAATTCTGCTCAACGGTGCACGAGATTTGAATGGAAACAGACGAACCCTTTACATCTAGCGCCAAAGGAGGTTTTGCATTTTGTTCTTATCGTGTGAAATAATTATTTTGAGCATTATAAAATAATAATAATAAATAATATATTAATATAATTATTATTGTTATTGTTATTATTAATTATTAAGTAATAATAAAATAAAATAGCAATAATAAAATATTAATAATAATACATTATTTACCTCATTTGAATTACACAGGGTTGAGTGAATGAAGAGGTAAATTTTTTTTTTCGTTTTTTGTTTGTATTGTTTTTAGAAAGAATAGTAAATAAGCAGAAAATTAGTTAATAAGCAGAAAAGAAGCTACGTACTGAAAAAAAGGTAGTGAGTATATCAAATGCTGAATTTTCCAGCAACTTCTTGAAAGAGTGAGAATAAAACGAAGCTTATTACTTTACACAATAGCAAATGCTTGAAATTCTAGTGTCTGTCTATCCTTACTAGTAGTTCCAATTACGTAGAGGAGATAGCTGCACATTTACTTCACAGCTATAGAAAAATATTATTCACACAATTTTGAGCAATGTTAATTGTGGCACTTGCTCAGAATGTGTAAAGGCTTCACTATGTGTTTGACAGCATTTGCATTTGTTAAAACTTAACACTAGTAGCAAATGCTACTTTTTATTCACTCGATCCGTGTTTCAGTATCATTGTAAGACAAGTTCCACCGTGGAAATCATCTCGCCCTGCTGGACTTACCGCCAACGCCTGCCGTCGCCCACGGGTCGCCCCTAGCACGCGCGGTTGATGATATCGATTCCAAGGGTTTCGATTAACAGTGGCTCTCTGTGGGTTAGATTCATTATTGCCATTATTACGTGTAACTAGATTCTAGGCCACCAGTGGATATGCTTTGCATAGTCTAGATCAGAGTGTAGCTCGCCGTGTGATCGGGCTAATACTGATTTCCAGGTATTTCTACCACCGACTTCTTTGTTCGAGCACTTCCCAAACTATCTCAATTATATTCCCAAAGCAACTGATTGTCTGGCATCATCTTACATTTTGTTGCCTCTGTCAAGTAAGTATATTTGGAAGAAGCAGGTGGCAAACGAGCTAGTGATAAGAATGAAATAATAATAATAATAATAATAATAATAATAATAATAATAATAATAATAATAATAATAATAATAAGGTTCGAGGATTTAATAGAAAAGCAGCATGGTAACTCTTCCCTGTCGTAAGAGGTGACTTCCCTACCAATGTGTTAGTATAGTGAAGTGCAGTGCTTAACGCATCAATAATTGATGGAATAGTTCTGTTCCTGTTGTTCGCATGTGTTTTGATTTCTTTTGCTTACTAATCATCATTTGTTCTATTACACCTTATTATTATTATTATTATTATTATTATTATTATTATTATTATTATTATTATTATTATTATTATGAAATGCTGCCACCACTTCTTGTAACTATTTTCAGAATAAATTTATCACTATCAATCTAAATACTTCTTCTCCTACGTATTCTACCTTTCTCACTTCCGGGAGGCAACAAGTTGATACGAAATACATTTCTTTGGTGCACGTTTCCTATTTCCTAGCCGTCTTTCCTTAGAAATATGAGAAGGAAAGATCATTGACTGGGGTAACCAGGGGAAGATCTCAACCTCAAAGACATCTACGTGGAAGAGGGGCTCGCTCGTGGCACATAGCGAAGTCGCTAGCCTTTCACCACTGATGTCCGGGGTCGATTCCCGTCGGATCTCATGTGAAATTTGTTTCAACAAAACGAGTTTGGCCGCTTCACAAGGGCTAGTCCAACCCCTGTGAAGCGTCCTAAACCCTACCCCTTTCCTAATTCCTTCCCAATTTTGGCCGCTGGGTAGTGACGCAGGAGCGCGAAGTAAGAGGCGCGTACGCGGAGATGCTATCTGGCGGTCCTCTTTGACAACTGACTAGACGAGACGAGACAAAAGTACAGCGTCCTCTGGAATAGAGGTGAAGAATTACTCCGCGCTCAACGCTCAACCAGGGGCGAAGAGGCGCGTTACGTCGATAAGTTGAATTAAGGGCGCAAAGAAATTCAAAAAAAAAAGAGCAACCCTTCCTACGGGATTGATTCTAAGGAAAGCATGGTTGGAGCCTTAGCGATGGCAGCCCCATCACCAACCAAACCCAAAGCAATACGGAGAGTCTATGCAATAGTCTTTAACTTCTCGGGAAAGGAGTAGCTGTCTGGGGATCGCCAGGGCGTGGTTGGATCCAATACTGGCCGTGATAGCTTGCATGTCACTGGTGATATGTTGTTATTAGACGGGCACACACCGGGATACCAGAAACTATCACAGCCAATGAAAGTAGCAATCAAGTCGTACCTGCCGACAGAGTTTCTCATACATTACTCGGGACCACTTGGGCAGGCCTGCCAGGTCAGAGAATACAATAAACAGCTGACATGAATGAAACAATTGTCAGAATTTATTTCCGTAATACAAGTGTATTGCACACAAATTGTTTAGATTACCAGCAGAAACTTGACAAAACCTTTCTTGAACGATATGAACGACTATCGCATCGTACGTAACAGGATGTTGCATATCGAAGAGCATGCATTTACAGATATGGAAATGTTGTGTCTCCCGCATCCCAAAACAGGACATTAAGGCCGAAGTCCAGACGGAAATGCAATGGTTTGAAACTCCAGAATCAGAATGTGTAAACTCTGAACGATAGACCTAAGATTTTAGATTATAACAAAATGAGACGATCAAAGGATTGGTCCATAACAGAGCCGGAAAGTCCAACGGATAACGATTGCGGATTAATTGAACAGGTTGCACAACAATATGAACAGGAAAAGGCCATTATGGCGATTTGCGCCTTACTTTAGACGTAAAATTCCAGGTAACACAACTAAAAAAAACCAGCAATCTTACGTAAGTTAACAAATTAATATATACTTGGTGACAAAGCCACTATTGCGACGGTATGCCAGAAGCTTTGGAAGGAAAGCAATCAGAATTTTTCCAAAGAACAAAAGATGATCTATGAGAAACTGAGAAGAGAAGCTCATAAAAGAAAATTGCCAGAGAAATCGACTGTATAAAATCTCAGAACCCAAATATGGTCAACAGAGAGCTAGTTACAATCCAACGACTTCTGGCTGAGAGAAGTGTCGAATCTCAACAGTATCATAAAATCTCAGTCGACAAATGCGCGATGCGATGTCCACACCTGTTTTTTTATTACAACAAGGCATTCGACATGGCCCCTCATGACTGGTTGCTGTTTGTTTTAAAAATGTAGGGTATTCATTGTGCAATGGTAAGATTTCACTTGTTCGCAATTAATAACTGGAAAATATCAATACATATGTCATAAAATAATGAAATAATCGTCACCAAGAGATTAATAATCAACAGAGATAGGGGCGATAGTGTCACTCACTCCTTATTGGTTTTGTCCTACCATGAATCCTCTCTCTTTTGTTGAGAAATATGGGAGTAAGATATGAACTGAGAGGCCTAGGGATATACGAGTCATCTAGCGTACACAGACGATATCAAGATGCCCACAGGAATCTTACAGGTACGTGTCATGCTTAAACAGCAGCTCATACACGTTACCGAAAAATTCTCCAACAACAAGGAATGCAATTTGGTATTGAAAGATGTAAAACTAAAGCATCAATAAAGGTTAACTCATCAGCGCAATAGAACAAAACCATGTCAGGAAAGACTAACAGCTTCAGAAGCAGATGGCCACTACAAATATCAAGGGATATTTCAAAACAAGTGGGTCGCACACACTGAAATTAAAGCGAAAATAAACTTGAAATTTGGCAAGTGAATGAAAATTATATTCAAAACCTTTCACCACTCCCGAACTCTTAGAGCAGCAATTAAGATAACGCAATACCAATTATTACATTTTCAGAGGAGCGTCAAATGGTCGAAAACGAATACTGAATCCTTTCAAAGACTTAATTTCCAAATGACCCGCTTCCAACTCCACCGTTCGAAAATCTCAGTCCAAAGAGTCACACTCCCAAGAAAGATAGGAGCCCGGACGTCCTAAAAATCAGCAATATCCATACAAAACTGATCACCAACATCAGGAGTACTTCCGAAAAAAAAGGTATCATTTCATCTACATAGTGTGGCACATGAAGCAAATAACTATACGCGGTTATGCCTCAACCAACATGGAATTGAACTCCAACAACCATCGTTCGGTCGAGAGATTGCAGCAGAAGCCAATTCACGGTAGATATCCGGTTGAGATAGCCAATTTCAATGTCGACAAAATGGCAATGTCGACAAGTGGCTCAGTATTGGATATATAAATATTATATATATATATATATATATATATATATATATATATATATATATATATATATATATATATAAAAATCCCGAAACTGAGCGGTCCGTGGTTGCAAACCTAGGCAAAGTCAATGAAACAAAGAATTACCTAAAGTACATCAAAGATATGCCCTCTGATGATAGTTAGGCCTGCGATCAATGCAGTGAGACTAGCGGTCTGAGGCCAGCGTTGAGGATGACCACGACCACGACAAGGTGGTCGAAACGTGGGTTTTATAACTTCCGACGTATCGTCATCCGGACAGCCAAGAACACTCGCTAGACTGTCTGGCCGCGGAATCCTACAATACTATTTCTTGTCCTTTAGCGAACACGGTGTTGAAGATTTCGTCACCATCATCCATCACTGTGGGAAAGTGAACGCGCCACTCGACTGGTTTATTTCACGAACCTCCTTTGGCGCTGCTTCCCTCAGCCACCCATTGCGGCACGAGGCTTCCACCACCAGTGGGCAACCTCGACAATACTGCTCTTGGCTTCCCGCACAATTGTTATTACGTCTATCCCTCTCTAATTACAGAAGGAGTAAGGCCAGTGACTTGGGCATCAAAAACTTCGCAGGATCAATGCGTAGTACAAACATTTACTATACTTTACTATACTATATATACTATATTATACTACGTAAATCAAACGTAGTGCGCGTTGTATAATATCACATAATTTAGCGAAAATTAGGGATTATATTGAAAAAGTAGAACGAGCAGTAGCCATATCTCGAAAGCGTTTTAATGTACGTGATAAAATTTGGAATAAAGACAAGAAAACTCAGAAAAGAACAACAAGCAGCTTAATATTTGAAAAGTTTACGATTGATGTGTATTCGATAAATTAAAAAGTAAGATTCAATACAACAATGGGAAGGAATGCTTTCTACAAAATCTATTAAAGCTAGTTCTTATGAAATTCGGCAATGTGGTTACGTAGATTTTCGTCCACGTAAGCTGCCACTGCTTAATACAACCAGTAGACTATACATTACCGTTAAAAGATAAAATTTATTTCTTTAGTCAAAAGCATTCAAAAACTGTATGTGACGTATGGGGGAGAAAATCATCTGCGCACGCTTTCTTGAGTTTCAGAATCCCATATTCCAGAATCCCATATCCCATTATATTTAAAAGATATACTCTCCAAATTTGTCTTGGAAATATAGAGTAAAATTTGAAACACAAATTTCAAAACTATTAGATACACCATCCTCGAAGCGTTCAAAACTACGGAGTCGTCACTCATCACAAAAATACAATAAATTTTGCAATTATTAAATTAGTTAAATGAGCACAGTTATATAATATCGAAAATAAACAGAATTCTTGATAGGTTTTACTACTTATTACAAACTCGTAAATCTGAAATTCGTTAAGGTTTCAGTAACCGTTTAAAATTCGTAATCTATTGGTTCGTTTTGGTTGTGACAATAAAACTAGTGTAGCGTCGCGTGGTTCGGCGCCGCTGCGTCGGGCAGTTTCGGGGAAACCCGCTCTAAGCCGGATGTAGAATGGGGGTGTAGAGGGCGGAGCCACGCCGCGCCGGCTGGAAAGCCCCGTAGGAATCCCGGCTGGAAAATTCCTGAAAAGGACGCGCGCGGACGCGAGTTTAAGAGATGTCGGTTGCAGCCCTGGAAGGGCTGGCCAGCGAGCCGTATGACGCCCGCTGCTTGTAAGGTGGGGGCGAGCCGACGGATATTTAAGGCTGCGCCGACAGGCGCCTCGCGGGATACGCAGGGTGTCGAAAGACGAGAGATATCTCCAGTGCTATCATTGCACGTGATCTTCAGGTCGAAGATCGGTTTGGGGACAGGCCATGTAACTGGTGTAGTTACGGGACTATGTCCGACAGCTTCGCACCTCGCGTTGCTTTTTGCTGCTTCCGAAGCAGTGGTTCTGGGCGAGGCCTAGGGACGGTCGCGGGTTTCGCGGCTAAGAGAACTGAAAGGTTGCCAAGGGGTTAGATTTTTGTATTATAATCTTTATACATTAATTGTAAATATACTGTAAATATATTTTAAATATCAATCAGAACAGTCTGTGTTTTTCATTCTAGTACGTCACACTAGTCGAAATTATATTTTCAACTAACCTGCAAAAAGTAATCGTCGATCCAAAACTCTAAAGACTTGTACGACTAAGAAAGACTTGTAAGACAACCGAATTATATTTCCTGAATGTTCATTTCCACCTGAAACATGGCGTAATATTCTGGGGAAATACATCTTAGAGCTCCCAGACTTTTAGATTACAAAAAAGAATTATTCGAATATTAACCAAATCGAATCCAAGTGATACTTGTAAGCCTCTTTTTATTAATCTGAGAATTTTACCATTTCCTTGTCTCTTAAAAAGTAACATTATCAATAAAACATTGATTCATCTTATTACAATGCGAAATTGGACAATTTTCAAACAAGGTTTTTAAGCCGACCAATTGAATATTGTAATACAATATTACGATTTGAATATCAAAGAAAGATAGACGCAATTTGTCGAAATTCAAGTAAACTACAATTTTTGTTTAAATTGGACTCCTTGTCCTGCAAAAGATGACATCTGACAGTACTTATGTTGACAGTTCTTATGCCAAGGGTTTATTCCTAATACTACTTGCAGTACGCAAATTATTATTTTTGGTATTAATGAAGCATAGATATATGCGCAAGGCTTGATTTCTGCAGGAATGTGAGGGAGTGGTGTTCCAGTACCTCGGGAATTATTAAATTATATTAAATATAAATAACTATTGCTATTAAATTAATAATTAACTTGAGGAGCGTTTCGGGATCTAAACTTTTTTAAATAAAGCACTGGATTTACGTATCATAATAACTCTTATTACGACACTGATCTCAGTTCGGTCAAGTTTGACTTTAGACAACCAAAGTGAACAGTCTAAGTTTACCTACCTAAATAAAGTTTATCTTACTATACATACTATATGCACAGTGTGTTATGTTGAAAACTAGTTATCCTTCAACAGCACGTCCTTCCACGTCTTATTTGTAATAAACCCCATCATACTTTCCAAATTTTCTTAAAAAGAGCTCCAATTTTTTTCTGTAAATATTTTCTGGAAGAAAAATACGTTTAAAAACAGCGTACGTCCAATTTTGGGCAAACAATCTGAATTTTCGAAAATTGCAAACAAATATAAACATTGTCGAAAAACAATATTGACGCAAGAGATTTTAGAGATTTTTTCCTACATGAATTCTGTTTTTAAAACTAGATCTTGAATTAATGTAAATCAAACAATCTGAATTTTTAAGAGGTGCAAATGCAAAAGTTTTACTTCTTTTTACGCCGAGAAGGAGGAAGTTCAGCTGTGTTGTTGGTGGTGTAGGGGAAACGGGTCAGGCGTGTTAATTTTAAAAGCCCGAGATCGAATACCAGCCAGGAGAAAATAATTGCTGCTGAAATAAGTTTTTTTTTTTTCTTTGCAAGTTCACGTAGTCCGTATTGTATATTGCGTAGCTATTACCAATAAGACAAACAGAGTCAAGTTAACAACTACTTGATAAGTAAATAAATAAATCTCATTTTATTTAAATTGAAATTAATAAATAAATAACCTGAAATAATTAAATCAGAAATAAATAAATCTTATGGAAACCAGTGTATTGATTTGCATTTCATATATATTTGGTATTGCTTCTTATAACTCACGTTTGGTCTATTACTGTTTCGTACCAATTACTATTCAGAATTTAAATGGGAAAATGAATATTGTTAAATTTTCCTTCTTTGTAACACATATTTGTGTTTTCCATACATTTCAGAAATGTGGTTCTGTAGATACCACGAATTTGTTTGAAGTGGAAAAGTCAGATACAAATAGATGCATACGAAATACCATAGTGCTATGAAAAGGATGGTAATATTACAGATTATAAATCCATTTACAATTAACCCATTATCGATTATATGGATTTTTAAAACAATTTTAATATTTGTGAGCACCAGCCTACAAGATGGAAAAAATGTTCTGCTGCCTTTTTTTGTACTGCTCCGTTAATTTCAATGTAAAAACTTTATTTCTTTCTTCCTGTTAATCAGATAATGTGCGCTCTTGAATCCATGAATATTCGTTGCAACACGCCTGTGAAAAAAATGAAGAAACAAAGTAAACCATTTGTGCTTACCGCAAGTGCATATGTAAATCTATCAAAGTGCGTATGCACACAATGACGAACATGATTGTGGAGGCTCACAAAATTTGAAGTGAAATTTACAGAGTGCACGTGCTAACAATTAACGTGCCGTTTACACTGTGTAACATTCATGAATTATGAATCCATTGGCTAGCAATTTACAGTAGCTAATTATCCAAACCTTCCCTTCCCTCAACGGAAACAAGCTCTTTCGACTCAGCCAGGCAAAGCTGTATTTTGGTGCTCATTGATTCTGAACGAGACTTTGAGAATTTTCGAATATTGTTAGCCGAGAGCAGAAAAATATTTGTTTGAAGTTTGAAGTTTTACTTTATTTAGTAGCATTCAACATTTAACCCATTTACTTAGGCTGAACTTTGATTGAACTAATGAATTAGAATGTGATTGGAATGTACATAAAAATAGAAGAGTAATACTGATAATAATAAGTTTTTAATAATAACTAATAATAATTATGGTGATGATATGGACCATCCACCGTGACTATCCACCCAAAACAAAATGCTTTATTTACCTACACCCATTGAATTACTTACGTATTTATTGTTTTTAACGCCAAAAATATTTAGTGTTATGTCGTATGCAATTTTATGGGAGATGCAATTACTCTTATAGTGTATGCGATTTTATGGGGGGAGAAAAGCTAAATTTAAGGCCACGGACTATTGCGCACAATACAAATCCTAGATCATTCGATTAGTTCGAGTCTATTATGTCTTGTTTTTAATTACTTACTTACTCCCAGATATGAATGAATACAATTAATTGCTAATAAAGATGAATCAGAAGATGAGTTACCATTCTTTACTCTATCGACGAAAGAATAATCAGGAGTTGCATTAACATTATTCACTGGTAAATGGACTTCGAGCAGACAAAAATACCAAACTAAAATGTCTGTATCAGACATTGTTGCCTGCACGGCCATAAACCCTGAAACATTTTTTTACTCCGAAAAAGTGACAAAGGAAGTTCATATAATATGAAAAATATGAAAATTTCCTGCTTAAAAGTGTCATAAATACTTAACAGCTTGGAAGGATTTTAAAAATATTTTTTTCTCCATTTACTGACTTCCAGCTTTTTGCTATAAACCCAGATTTCATTTCCAGGTCAAATAATGAATTTCAGAAGTTCATTCATTCTATCACGTTCTAATGCTAGTTTACTTTCTCGCCTAACTTCATAATAAGAGTAAGTATTGTAATCGTCTGCCGGAAACGTCGTAATGCACTATAATAGGGATTGTAGATATTTTTGTGTGACATAAAATCCATTTTACTAAATTAGATATTGAATACAATAATGTAGAACATTTACATTTATAATAACCAGTATTTTTGCATAATTTCTGTTTAAAGTATTTTTGCAAAATTCTGTTTAAAGTATTTTTGCATAATGTCTGTTTAAAGTTAATGCAATTATAAAATAAACATTTTCTCAAAAATGGCTCCGAATTTGGTCTTTACTTTTTCCACGGCTAGAACAAAGGAACAAAAAGTGGCGCAGGTTTCATTTTCGTTGATCTCTCTCATTTTTTGAAATTTGAAAAGTTAGAAATAATGCGAGAAAGTATGTTCTGTTGTAGCACCAATAGTTGAATTTAAGAGTTGACTTTAATGCGCAGAACACATACTTAGATGTTCGATAATTTCACTTTTGGATGATAAATCTTCCGTTTTGTCTTACCCTAATGTGAAACAATGTTTTTACTGCTTTTAACAATATAAATCAATAAACATAATCACGTAGTAAAATGTATTTCACAAAATGATTTGAGGATGTTCAAAAGAGTTCTTCAATATGCAGCATTGATAAAGTTTTTTTTAACTGACATAAAGCGACTATTTTTTTCGTTTTATTTGCTCAGGGTTCTATATTTTCATTTGTTGCAGTATACATTTAAAACATCGAATTCTTTTTACATCAAACAGTTATAATCACATTGAGATCTTCATAAATTCAAGATATAATATACCCCACTGGGCACCTCTTGTTCGAAATAAAAGCTCTGTCGAGTTTCAAACGCCTCATTCATCGACGATTTCTCGAATTCACAGGTTCACAATCTGAGAGACGCTAGAGAAGGGGTGAATTGGCAACGCCTTTAAAATTCAAACGAAGGTCTATTCAGCGCAATTGCGAGTTCTGATTTCGCCCCTTTCCTTTGCTGAGTTTCCTTCGACGAACTTCGAGCTGATATCGCGTGACACCGACGATCGTCGTTAAAATGGCACAAAGGTAATTAGAGAGTGATATTGCCCGTTAGTGAAAGCCTTGTACACACGATAGCGCAGAATAGTCCGAAATGACGGCAATTGTAGAGAATTATGTAATTATTTATCTACCTTGTTAAGCAAGAATATAACTGTTCTTATATAGTACACTTTCTTGAAATAGGCAATTGGGGTATTTTGTAAAAAAATTCTGGGATATTATTATCGTAAAATATAGTTAATAAATGTATTTTTATATTACCCGCTTTGAATAAATCTGTCTTAAAATTAGAACGTCCAGAGCGTCATTTCGTCTCATGGTGCTCTTTATTTCCTTGTACGTAATTTTTGTAACCCTTGTAACTGTTGTAAATGTTTGTAATTCTTTTATGTTTTTGACGTAAAAGAAATAAATAAATAAATTTCATTGTATATGAAGATAGGCCTTTGTGGCTTTTTATCATTTTAATTTTTTGCAGTATATACTGATATATAATGAAAAATAACCGAGTTTACCTAGAACGTCTGGAAAATGTCAGTTCGACGACTTAACTATTGTCCCCATTCTGTAACCTTTGTTCAACGCTAAAGATTTGAAAATGTCTTTCCTAGTATTCCGGATACTTTCTGTAGTTATATGCGAGCATTCCTTTCTGTTTTCTTTATTTCTAGCTCTCCTGTTCAGTATACGCAAATTCGTTAGTTGCCTCGTGACAATAGCGAATAAATCGTTAAATTTTGATAAGCAAATTATTATCACATGATGAAAACGCATTGTTTTCACATGAAAGTTGAATGAAAAAATTGTTCAAATAATTCAGAAAAAGACAAATGTTCGACTTTAAAAGATAATTATCGAGCACAGGAGAGAATTTCGGACTCCAGATGATTATGACTTCTCATAATTCCCTCCGTAAGAGAACTTATAGCATCATTCAACAGTTTGCGCATTTCTCTCGTAACCATGAATCACTCACGAATTCACGTAAATTATCCAGTTGCTTATCGAGTGCAAAAACACATCAGTTAAAAATAAATTATATTTCTTAGTCGTTTAATTGGATCTTGCATTGTTCAATTGCTGCAGTTAAAGGGTCAATATTTTGGAAATGAGGAAAGACCGTTGGATATTCTAGAACTTTGGTGATTCTTATTGAAGAAAAGTCCACCGACTGTCGATTGTGGGAATTGCCCTCTAGTACAATGTTCCTTTCTTTCACGAGAATAATTAACTCCATTACTATCTGAAGCTGGTAGAGGGTTAAATCGTACCAATTATAGTATTTCTTGTCAATTGAGGTATTGATTAATGTTAGTTTTAATCCAGAGCGTAATTTCAATGTGGGCTCTTCTCTAAAGCAATCCAAGAGAAAGGCTACAAAGGATTTTATTAATTCCATTCATTACTTATTTGCCACATACTGCATTTTGCTCAGATAAAGTGCTACAAATAAAAGAATTGATGGTACAATAGCACATACTATCTCATACTATTTTTAACTGTCATTCAAAATTACGCATTAATTACTAACAAATTTAAATAAAATGCATAACATTGTTTGCAGATCTAATGTTGAAGAACAGACTTCATTAACAGACACGCTTCATGTACTACAATACCGTGCCATCAAAATTTTCATTTTAAATTCGCAAGGATTTGAATTCTGTCGCATCCTTTATGGATCCGTCACCACATATATTAA